>JAQZBX010021072.1:0-32552 GCA_029593785.1 Cabassous unicinctus
GCACCATGGGGCATCAAAACTTTCTCAGAACATCAGGTAGGAACATCCACCCTCTTCAACTGCAGGGGCAAACTCACCCTCTCTGTACACATGGGTGGGGCTCCTCTCTTGGCCCAAGGAGATGTCTTAAGTACAGATCTCTGCTTCCAAGGTTTTCTTCTTAAAGCTGTTTCTCCTTCAATCTCTCCTTTCCATGTCCTCTTTTGTTCAAGCTGACAGTGGTTTTGTTCATACATCTCTCTCAAAAACTTTGTTGGTTTAACATGCAGGAAGCAGGGGTCCAAGCCATTAGACAGTAAGACTTTCCACAAGTCTTTCCTAGATAACTGCATCTTCAATTCTGATTTACAAGCTCCAGGTTTAGCTAAGTCTTCAAATGGGGCACTTTTATCTGGGAAATTGATTTCAGAAATTTGGAAGTTCTGGAATCAGCTTCTGTTTTCTTTGTATCCAAAAGTTCAGTCCTTAGTGTATTTCGCTTATCTAGTATTTTGCTATAAGCTTCAAGGAGAAGCCAAGCCGTATTTTCCAAGTTTACTTTGGAAAGTTCTTCTGCTAATTGCTCAGATTCACCATTTTCAAATTCTGTCTTCCATATAACACCAGGAGTTAATTTTGCTAAGATCTTTACAACTTTAAAACACGGAGCACCTTTCCTCCAGTTTCCAATAATGGTTTCATCATTTACTTCTAAGGCATCATAGAAAGTCTCTTTAGCATCCATGTTACTATCAACAGTCTCTTCAAAGTGATCTAGGCCTTTTCCAACAAGCATTTCACAATTCCTCAAAAAAAAATACCCCTTACCCATTTATAAAACCGTTCCAACATTTTGGTATATGCAAAAGCACTACCCCACTCCTGGTACCAAATTCTGTATTAGTCAGCCAAAGGGGTCTAATGTGAAATACCAAAAATGGGTTGGTCTTTATAAAGGGTATTTATTTGGGGTAGAAGTCCACAGATACCAGGCCATAAAGCGTTATGTTTCTTCTCTCACCACAGTCCATTGCCACGTGTTAGAGCAAGACAGCTGCTGGAGTTTGCCAGGGTTCAGACTCCTGGGGTTCCTCTATTCCCAGGGCTGCATTTCTCTCTGGGCTTAGCTCCTGTTTCCTCCACAAGGTCAGCTGTAGACGATCAGGCGAACGGCTTGTTTCTCTTCTCCTGGGGCCTTCTTTCCAACATCAAAACTGCTTCTCAAAAGACTGCTTCTACTCTGTTCTTTGCCTTGCCTTTTATATTCAATTCCCCACCCACCGAGAGGTGGGGCTCAACGCCCTACTGATGTGGCCCAGTCATGATCTAATCATAACTTAATCATGCCCAGATTAACAGATGAGTTTAAAAGCATGATGCAATTATATTTTTGGAATTCATAATTACATCAAACTGCCCAACGGCCACAGATGCCATCACTGTTTTTAGACACCAGTCCTATCAAGGAAGAGAAGAGTGACCAAGTTATATCATTTGACTTGGCTGAACCTTTTTTTTTCTCTGTCCCTTCTATCTTGGGAAGGTGGGAGAGGGGAGGAAAGTGGGTAAGCAACGGTGTAGAGGGAAGATCCTCTAGTTTTGCTGAGATATAGAAGAAAGAATGTTAACCTGTAAAAGGTGAAACCGGTGTTGATTATATCTTATTGTGATTTCCTTTAATCTTAAATAGAAAGTAAAAGGAATTTGATTAAAAACAAAAAACTTAGAAAGCAACTGTTTGTTAATCAATTTATTGAAACATATTCATAAACCATACAATCCATCTATAGTGTACAATCAATGGCTTTCAATATAATCAGAGTTGTGCATTCATCACTGCAGTCAATATTAGAACATTTTCTTTACTCCAAAAAGAAAAAAACCCTACCATTTAGCAGTCACCTCTCAATCCCTCTATACTTTCCCTGCCATAAATCAGTGCTAATTTATTTCCATGTCCATACATTTATTTGTATTTACATTTTATACAGATGGAGTCAAACAATATGTAGTATTTTGTGTTGATTTCTGTACTTAGCGTATTTCCTTTTTTACCATTGATGGAAGAATATTAATATATTACTACTTTCTACAGTTCATAGTTTGCTTTTGTTGTAGTTTTGCTCAAATATCACCCTATTATTAACATCTTGTAATGTTAACATATATTTGTTCTATTTCAGAGAAAAACATTCTTGTATATGCACTAATAATCATACTCATTGTCTACAAGAGGGTTCACTACGCTATTACAGTCCCATATTTCATCTTTTAGCTTTCCTTCTAGTGATATACAGGACCTTACACTTTCCCTTTCAACCATTATCATATCCAGATATTAGTGCTGCTAATTACAAACACTATCATGTGCTTTCATCATTTCTATCCATTTCCAAACATTTCCAAACAACCTTTATACCAATTCTGCACAAATTAAACCTCAGCTATCCATTCTCTATCCTCAATCTTTCTTCCAGTGAAAGATTCTTAGTTTGCTAAAGGCTGCCAATGCAAAATACCAGAAATGGGTTGGCTTTTATTATGGGAATTTATCAGGTTAAAAACTTCCAATTCTGAGGCTGTGAAGATGTCTAAACCAAGGCATCATCAGTGATACTGTCTCACCAAAGGTCTTTAGCTGGAGATCCTGGACTCCTGCCACGTGGCAAGGCCCAGTGTTGACTGGTCTCTGCCAAGGTCTTTGCTTTTCCCTCCAGGCTCATTTTCTCCCCCTGCTTAGCTGTGGGCAATCAGGCATATGGGAGGGTATCTTGGCAGCTTTGCTGGTCTTTGGAGCTCAGATGTGGGCAAACAGGCACATGGTTCATCTCTTTCCTTTCCCCTGGGCCTTGCCTCTTTCAGCATCTTGGGAGCCTCTTTCTGTGCTTCTGTGCTCCACTGATTCCAGCCTCTCGGGGTTTCTCTGTCTCTGCTGCTTTTGTGTGTGTGTCTCTGCTTTCAGTCCTCTGTTTATAAAGGATTCCAGCAAGAGGGCCAAGACCCACCCTGAGTCACACCTCACTGAAGCAATCTAATCAAAGGCCCCCAACTGAATCCAATCCAATCAAAAGTGTCCCACACCCACAGGAACAAACCAATTTAAGAACATAATTTTCTGGGATCCACAAAAGGCTCAAACCAACAGAACTATATTCTAGCTATTAACTCCATGAGTTAAAAAGCAAATTATTTTTAATTAATTTAGACCCTGGTAAGGAGATGATAGTTTTTCTTGACCTTTAGTTTTGACCTTTTGCTAAATAGTCCTCTAACAAAATTGGTAGCTCCAAAAGGAAGGTTATTTTTACAAGGAAAGCTGCTGTACAGTCACAGAAGAGTAAGTTACTGTATTAGTCAGCAAAAGTGGTGCTGATGCAAAGTACCAGAAATCTGTTGGCTTTTATAAAGGATATTTATTTGGGGTAGAAGCTTACAGTTACCAGGCCATAAAGTGTAAGTTACTTCCCTCATCAAAGTCTGTTGCTACGTGTTGGAGCAAGATGGCTGCCGATGTTTAACCTTCCTCTTCCTCTTAAGGCTCCATGGTCAGGCTTTTTAGGCTTTGTCTCTCTCCCCAGGGGTTGATTCTTTCTGGGCTCAGCTGCTTTATTCCCTCCAGAAGGCCAGCTGTGAACTGTCAGCGAATGGCTCATCTCTTTTTCTGGGGCCTTCGCTCCTTCCTCACGACGAGGCTCCTCTGTGTGCTTACTTCCCGGGGCTCCAGGTCAAAAAGTCTTAACTCTGTCCTTTGCCATGTCTTTTCTCTGTAAGTCCCCACCCAACAAGGGGCGGAAACTCAATGTCCTACTGATGTGGCCCAATCAAACTCCTAATCATAATTTAATCAATTAAAAGTGATACCTCTGACAGACCAGTTTACAAACATAATCCAATAGGTATATTTGGAATTCATAAACAATGTCAAACTGCTACAGTTACTAATCAGAGCTTAACAGAAAATCCCCTGGAAGACTGAAGTTGTTCCCTCTCGGCTGTTTTTGGTTGCTGGCATCTGTCCCTACTCCCATTCAATTAATCATGTGAGAGGGTTTTTTGTTTTTGTTTTTGTTTTTTGGTGTTTCTAATCATTTCATTTCCAATTTTTAAAAACCTCATAATTTAAAAGTTATAGCAAGTTAAAATCCAATGAGAGTAAAAGCTTTCAACATTTTTTTCAAGAACATAGTTTCTTTTAATAGGAAAAAAAAATGCCTCAAAGAGTTTTGTTTAAAAATTCATGAGCTCAATTGATCTTTCATCAAGTCACCCATTTCTTTCTGTCAAGCCATTAAGACCAGGTATTATTTTGAAATCACTGAGTCCTAAAAATTCTCCTGAAAACACTCCTCCTCCATTCTTCCTCCAAAATTATTGTGGACAAAATAAAAATCAAGTGGTTTTGATAAAATATCAATGCATTGCAGGGATTTGAATTCAATGAGAAGAATTGAATTCTCATTGAATTCAATGAGACCAACTTCTCTCTCATTTTACTTTATCATGTGAACGTCTACAGAGTTTCTCAAAATTGCCCTCTACTTCATGTATTCTGTTTCTATAATATTTCTTGCTTCTAATATAGGATAATAATAATCTATATTTGTTTTATTACATTGTTTAATTTTAAAATAGTAATATGTTGATTATAAAATAATTTAAAGTATTAAAACATGATAAAATAAAAAGATATACAAATATACAGAAGAGGAAATATACTTAGCACACATATAAGAAAATGTTCAATGAAATGAAAAATTTCTTGCCTGTCAAAGTAGCAAAGACTTAAATGTGCAATGCCTGATGAAATGAAATGGGCATTTTCAGACATTGTGGGTAGGACTATAAATTATTATGTCACTTTTGAAATACAATTTTTAAATAAAATTTTATTGAAGTATATCATTCATACATGGACATCCATATACAATATGTGTATAGCAAAAATTGTGAACTTACAAGTCAAATATGCATATCATTACTGAAATACAATTTGATAATAGGTATCGGAAGCCTTAAATACATTCATTTCCCAAATCTAGGATAAAAAAAGTTAACCATCTCAATTTGCATCTCTGTCTCTGCTTTATGTATTTCTGCCACTTTTATTATAATGGCTATGATTTTTTGGTTGAGGATTAAAGGATGGAAAAAATATATACCATGCAAGTCATAAACAAAAGAGAGCTGTTAGGGCTACATTAATATTGGATAAAATAGGCTTTAAGTGAAAAACAGTTATGAGGGACAAATATGGTCATTACACACTGATAAAAGGGACAATTCAACAGGAAGATGTAACAATTATAAATATATATGCACCTATTAGTAGAGCCCCAAAATATATATGAAGCAAATATTGACAGATTTGAAGGGAGAAATTGACAATTCTACTCTAATAGTTGGATACTTTAACATACCACTCTTGATAATGGATAGAACATCTAGTCAGAAGATCAATAAGGAAGTATGGGATTTGAATGATACACAAAACCAACTAGACCTACCAGACATATATAGAACACTGCACCCAAAAAGGAGAATGCACATTCTTCTCAAGTGCTCATGGATCACATTCCAGGATAGAACATATGTGGGGTCACTAAATAAGTTCCAATAAGTTCAAAAATATTAAAATCATACAAGGTGTGTTCTCTGACCACAATGGGATGAAGCCAGGAATCAATAAAAGAGGGAGGAGGGAAAATTCACAAATATATGGAAATTAAACAACATACTCCTAAAAACCAATTGGTTAATGAGTAAATCAGAAGCAAAATTAGGAAATATCTTGAGGTGAATGAAAACGAAAATACAACATACCAAAACTTATGGGATGCAGCAAAGGCAGTGCTAAGAGGGAAATCTATAGCTCTTAAATGCTTACTTCTAAAAAAAAGAAAGACTTCAAATCAGAAACTTAACTTCAAATGTGGAAGAACTAGAAAGAGAAGAGCAAACTAAATCCAAAGTGAGCAGAAGGAAGGAAATAACAAAGATTAGAATGGAGATAAATGAAGTAGAAAAAAAAAAAAAGAGACAGAATCAACAAAACCAATAGTTTGTTCTTCAAGATCAACAAAATTGAAAATCCTTTAGCTAGACTGACAAAGAAAAAGAGAGAGAGAACACAAATAATGAAAATCAGAAAGGAAAAGAGAGGGGCACACTACTGACCCTTCTGAAAGAAAAAGGACTAAAGTGGATACTTAGAACAACTGTATGCCAATAAATTACTTAGCTAAACGAAATAGACAAATTCTTAGAAACACATAAACTACTGACAATGACTCAAGATGAAATAGAAGATTTCAACAAACTAATTACTAGTAAAGAGATTGAATCAATCATCAAAAACCTCCCAACAAAGAAAAGCCCAGGACCAAATGGCTCCAATGGAGAATTTTAACAAGTATTCCATAAACAATTAGCACTGATCCCCCTCAAACCTTTCTAAAAAATTGAAGGGGAGGGAAGATTCCTTAATTCATCCATTTTTTTTTTTTAAAGATTTATTTATTTATTTATTTATCCCCCCCTTACTGCTTGTGTTTGCTGTGTCCATTTGCTGTGTGTTTTTTCTGTGTCTGCTTATCTCCCCCTTGCTGTGAGGTCTTGCTGCATCAGCCTACCGCGCCGCGCGTGCCGGCCTGCCCTCACAAGGAGGCCCCGGGAAGCTAACCCGGGGCCTCCCATATGGCAAACGGGAGCTCTATTGATTGAGCCACACCCACTTCCCTTAATTCATCCTAAGAGGCCAACATCACACTCATAGCAAAGCCAGATAAAGATACCACAAGCAAAGAAAATCACAAAACAAAATCCCTTATGAATATAGATTAAAAAAAATCCTCAACAAAATACTAGCAAACTGAATCCAACCACATATTAAAAGAATTATACAGCATGATTAAGTGGGATTTATCCCTGGTATGAAAGGTTGGTTCAACATATATAAATCAAGTAATGTAACACACCACATTAAAGAATAAAGGGAAAAAGACACATGATCATCTCAATCTATGCAGAAAAAGCATTTGACAAAACACAGCACCCTTTCCTGATAAAAACATTTAACAGATAGAATAGAAGGAAACTTCCTGAACATGCTAAAGGGCATGCTGTATGTGAAAAGCTCACAGCTAACATCCTAATTTATTGTGAAAGACTGAAACCTTTCCCTCTGAGATCAGGAACACAATAAGAATGCCCACATTGTGCTGGAAGTTTTAGCCAGAGCAGTTAGGCAAGAATAAGAAATAAAAAGCACCCAGATTAAGGGAGGATCCAAGAGGGCAGAGTAGAGATGGCAGGGCATACTCATTCTCCAGAAATGGCAAGAAGACAGGCAGGCTTGTTGGGCAATGGGATGTGGCGCAGGCAGCCCACAAGGGAGGCCTTGCCAGGTGCAGGTGAAGTGCTATGGGTGGCTGGTGAGGGATGCCATGCAAGGCACAGGGGCAAGTGGTACAGGTGGCTTGTTAGGGAGGCCTCATTGGGCACAGGCAGGCACAGGTGGGTGCAAGGGGAAGCGAGACTGCAGTGCTTGGACTCCAGAGGCCAGAGGACCATGGTATATCACATAGGAAGAATCAGGATAGGGGGAATGAGAGAGGCCAACACAGAGGAATTGGCTCTTTGGCGCTGGTCTGCATCCCCCTTCATGGGTCCCTGGTTCAGTTTTGATCAGTTAAACATGGGCAATTCTAAAAATTTAGAATAAGCTGAACCAGGTATCGAAGAAGAAACTTAACACAAAGACAAGCAACAATAAAATCTTAGGCAAAAGAGAAAAACTAACCATCAGAATAAACTCATCAAGATATTCAGATACTTAGGCACCAGCAAAAAATTACAAGCTATACTAAGAAACAGGAACATATGGCCCAGTTAAAAGAAAAATAAAAAAGTTGGAGGAGACACAGAATTTGGAACAACTAACTAAACAAAGATGTCCAAACACATCTCCTAAATCAATTCTAGGAGATGAAGAAAGAAATAAAGGATATTAAGAAGACACTGGATAAGCATTCAGAAGAAATTTAAAACATCCATAGAAAAGAACAGAATTTATGGTAGTGAAAGGCACAATAGAAGAGATTAAAAGTACACTATAATCACACAGCAGAAAATTTGAACAGGCAGAGGAAAGAACGTGCAAATTAGAAATAGGACATCTACAATCCAACAGACAGAGGGAAAAAATGGAAAAAAAATAGACAGAAGGAGTGTTTGAGGAAATAATGGCCCAAAATTTCCCAACTCTTATGAGGGCTATGGATTTCATTTCCAGGAAGTACAGCATATTCTAAACAGAATAAATCCTAACACAACTACTCTGAGACATACTAATCTGATTGCCAAATGCCAAAAATAGAGAAACCTGAAAGCAGCAAGAGAAATGTAATCCATCACATGCAAGGGATGCTTGGTAAGATTAAGTGCTGATTTCTCATCAGAAACCACAGAGGCAAGAGTGCAGTGGTATGACATAATCAAGGAACTGAAAGAGAATAACTACCAGCCAAAAATTCTGTATCTGGCAAAATTGTCCTTCAAAAATGAGGGAGAGATTAAAATATTCACAGAAACAGAGAGAATTTTTCAACAAGAGCCATGCAATAGAAATATTAGAGGAAATTCTACAGGCTGAAAGTAAAAGACAGATTAAAGAGGTTTGGAGGAGAGTGTAAATTGAGATTATTACCAAGGGAAACGAAAAGGGTAAATAGAGAGGCAAAAATAAGAGATGACATATAAAAACCTAATGATAAAATGGTTGAAGTAAGTACTGCCTTTACAGTAATTACATTGAATGTTAATGGATTAAGCACCCAATTAAGAGACAAAGATTAGGAGAATGATTTTAAAAATATGTTTCATCTATATGGTATTTATAAGAGTCACCTTAGACCCCAGGGCATAAATAGGTTGAAAGTGAGAGGCTGGAAAATGATATTCTACACAAACAGTAATCAAAGAAGAGCTGGACTAGCTATACTAATATCAGACAAGATAGACTTTAAATGCACAACTGTTATAAGAGACAAAGAAGGACACTATATATTAATAAAAGGGGCAACCTACCAAGAAGAAGTAACAATCATAAACATCTATGCACCTAACTAGGGTGCCGCAAAATACATGAGGCACATACTGGCAAAAGCGAGGAGAGAAATAGATGCTTCTTCAGTAATAGTGGGGGACTTCAATACACCACAATCAGCAATAGATAGAACATCTAGACAGAGGATCAATAAAGAAACAGGGATCTTTAATAATACAATAAATGAACTAGACCTAGTAGACTTACACAGAACATTGCACCCCAAAACACCAGGATATACATTCTTCTTGAGTGCCCATGGATCATTCTCCAGGATAGACTACATGATAGGTCATACAACAAGTCTCAGTGAATTTAGAAAGATTCAAATTATACAAAGCACTTTCTCTGATCATAATGGATTGAAGCTGGAAATCAATAATTGGTGGAAAAGGGGGAAATTTGCAAATATATGGAAGCTAAACAATACACTCTTAAATAATCACTGGGTCAAAGAAGAAATAGCAAGAGAAATTGATAACTATCTTGCGGCCAATGAAGATTAGTACACAACACATCAAAACTTATGGGAGGCCATGAAGGTAGTGCTGAGAGGGAAATTTATAGTCCTAAATGTGTACAGTAAAAAAAGAAGAAATAGTTGAAATCAAACACCTAACTGCACACCTTTAAGAACTAGAAAAAGAACAGCAAACTTATCCCAAACCAAGAAGAAGGAAAGAAATAAAAAGATTAAAGCAGAAATAAATGAAATTAAGAATAAAAAACAATAGAGAGAATTAACAAAACCAAAAGCAATTTCTTTGAGAAGATTAATAAATTGACCCTTAGTTAGACAAAGAAAAAAAAGGAGAGATGATGCAAATAAATAAAATCAGAAACAAGACAGGGGACACACAACTGATCACACAGATCATAAGAGGATACTATGAACAATTGTATCCAACAAATTAGACAACCTAGATGAAATGGACGAATTTCTAGAAACACACGAGCAACCTACACTGATTCTAGAAGATATAGAAACCTCAACATACCAATCACAAGTAAAGAGATGGAACCAGTCAACAAAAACCTCCCAACAAAGAAAAGCCCAGGTCCAGATGACTTCACAGGTGAATTGTACCAGTCATTTCAAAAAGAACTAATACAAATCCTGCTCAAACTCTTCCAAATATTGAAGAGAAGGAAACATTACCTAACTCATTCTATGAGGCCAAGATTACCTTAATACCAAAGCCATATAAAAGTATTACAAAAAAGAAAATTATAAGCCAATCTCTCTAATGAACTTAGATGTAAAAATCCTCAAAAAATACTTGCAAATTGAATCCCACAGCACATTAAAGGAATTATAGACCATGATCAAATGGGCTTTATCCCAGGTATACAAGGGTGTTTAAACACAAGAAAATGAATTAATTTAATACACCACATTAACAAATCGAAGGGGAAAAATTACATGGTTATCTTTATTGATGCAGAAAAGGCATTTGACAAAATCCTGCATCTTTTCTTAATAAAAACACTTAGAAAGATCATAGTAAAAGGAAACGTTTTCAAAATGGTAAAGTGCATATATGAAAACCCCACAGCTAACATCATACTCAATGGTGAAAGACTGAAAGCTTTCTCTCTAAGATCTGGAGCAAGACAAGGATGCCTATTGTCACCACTCTTATTCAACATTGTGTTAGAAGTTCTTGCTAAGCAAGAAAAAGAAATAAAAGCCATCAAAATTGGAAAGGAAGAAGTAAAACTTTCACTATTTGCCAATAACATGATCCTATATATAGAAAGTCCCTAAAAATCTATAATAAAGTTACTAGAGCTAATAAACAAGTTCAGCAAAGTGGCAGGAAATGAGAACAACACTGAAAAATCAGTAGTTTCTATACACTAGTAATGAGAAATCTGATGAGGAAATTTAAAAAGATTCCATTTACAACAGCAATTAGAAGAATCAAGTATCTATGAATAAATTTAACCAAGGTTATAAAGGATTTGTGCACAGAAAACTACACAACATTGCTAAAAGAAATCAAAGAATACCTAAATAAATGGAAGGATATTCTGTGTTCATGGATCAGAAGACTAAATATTGTTAAGATGTCAGTTCTACCCAAATTGATTTACAGATTCATCACAATCCCAATCAAAATTCCAAAGCCTTTTGTGCCCAAATGGAAAAGCCAATTATCAAATTTCTTTGGAAGGGTAAGGAGCCCTATTTAGCCAAAACATCTTGAAAAAGAAAAACAAAATTGGAGGACTCACTTCTTGATGTTAAAGCATAAGACAAAGCTACAGTAGTCAAAGCAGCATGGTATTAGCACAAGGACAGACATATTGACCAATGGTACTGAACTGAGAATTCGGGAATAGACATGCACATCTACAGCCAACTGATATTTGACAAAGCTGCCGAGTACACTCATCTGAGACAGAATAAACTCTTCAAAAAATGGTGCTGGGAGACCTGGATATCCATATGCAAAAGGATGAAAAAGGACCCCTATTTCACACCATGTTAAAAAATTAACTCAAGTTGGATTAAAGAAGTAAATATAAGAGCCAGGACCATAAAACTCCTAGAAGAAAATGTAGGGAAGCATCTTTCAGATCTTGTGGTATGTAACCATTTCATAAACTTTATATCTAAAACCCTAGCAATGATAGAAAAATTAGATAGATGGGACCTCCTCAAAATTGCAAACTTTTGTGCTTCAAAGAAGTTTGTCAAGAAAGTGAAAAGGCAGCTTACTCAATGGGAGAATATATTTAGAAACCACATAACCAGTAAGGGCCTAATATCCATATATATAAATAAATCCTCCAACTCAACAATAAAAAGACAAACATCCCAATTAAAAATGGGCAAAAGACTTGAATAGATATTTTTCCTAAGAGAAAATATGATTGGCTAAAATGCACAGGAAAAGATGCTCAACATCATTAGCTATTAGGAAAATGCAAATCAAAACTACAATGAGATATCACGCCTACTAGACTGGCCACTAGATAAAAAACAAACAAACAACAACAACAACAAAAAAAAAAAACCCAGAAAACTACAAGTGTTGGAGAGGATGTAGAGAAATAGGAACACTCATTCACTGTTGGTGGGAATGTAGAATAGTGCATCCTCTGTGGAAGATAGTGTGGCAGTTCTTCAAAAAACTAAGTATTGAATTGCCATATGATCTGGCAATCCAACTACTGGGTAAATACCCAGAAAAACTGAAAATGGGAACATGAACAGATATATACACACCAATGTTCATGGTGGCATTATTCACAATTGCTGAAAGATGGAAGTAACCCAAATGGTCCGTCAACAGATAAATTGATAAACAAAATCTGGTGTCTTTATAAGATGGAATATTATTCAGCTCTAAGAAGGAATGAGGTACTGATGCATGTGACAACATGGATTATCCTTGAGGAACTTATATTGAGTGAAAGAAGCCAGACACAAAAGGACAAATATTGCGTGATCTCACTAATATGTACTAATTATAACACACAAACTCATAGAGGTAGAATCTAGAAGATGGGTTACCAAGAGATAGAATAGGGCTACAGAATGCAGAGCTGATGCTTAATCGGTGCAGAATTTATTAGGTTGATTACAGTGGTTTGGAAATGGACAGAGGTGATGGTACTACAATATTGTGAGTGTAATTAACAGCACTGAAGTATGTGTGTGAACTTAGTTGAAAGCACAAGTTTTGGGCCATAGATATTACCAGAAAGAAAGCTAGAGGACAAAACATGGGATTGTATAACATAGTGAAAGAATGTTCTTTCAGGATCTGTAACAAAAATATGTCACTAGTACAGGTATTAATAATAGGGTGGTATATGGGGGAAAATACACCTAAAGCAAAATATGGACTATAGTTAGTAATATTTTAACATTCTAGCATCAACTGTAACAAAGGTACCACACCAATGTTAAGTGTCAACAATAGTGGGGGATGTGGGCATGTTGCATTTTTTATTCTTAGAAAAATGTTATATGTCACAGAAACAACTAAATTTCCTTTTCAGTTATACTGTTTTACTCTGAGACTTCTCTGAAAGCACACGCAGCCAGCTGCAGGTCAAAGCTTCATCTTCAGGAAAATAAAAAAAGAACTTTACATGAGAAACAAGGCAAGTATAAAATTATGTACTACCTGTCAGTTAACATAATCCTGGTAAGAAGGTAAAGTTGGGACATGATCAGGTGTCTTGACAGACAGGGCCTTTGGAACATCTTGAATGTTATATAGTTACATACTTCTGTGGAATATAAATGTGTCCTTATTGCCATAGGTATATTTTTTTGATAGATAGAGGCCCTCCCAGCAGCTAACAAAATATTAAAATTCCCTCCTGAGGAAGTCCTGTTACTTTCTCAAATAAGATGGCAAAAAAACTCTGGAATATATAAGCCTTGTCTAATCAAAGATAGCAGACTAATAAGCCAAGCCCTGAGTCTTAATGCTTGCACTTACTCCTGTAATAATGAAACTAAGCCTAATTATAATTAATGCAGAGTTACCTCCTGAAAACCTCCTTGTTACTCAAGTGTGGCTTCTCTCTAAGTCAAACTCCACAAATCAACTCACTACCTCCGCCCCCACCCCACTACCCCAACATGGGACATGACTCCCAGGGCTGAGCCTCCCTCATACCGAGGGATTATTACCAAGCATTAATCAGTGATGCATTTGGAGAAATACCTAGGTCAAAAGGGGAAATTATTAAATAAAACAGAATGTTTACAGCTAAGAAATTTCAATGTGAGTTGGGAGTTCATTCCCAAGATTATGCTTATCCAGGTCTCAGCCAGAGACTTCACAAACTGCCACAGTAAACAAAGCCTCAAACAAAAGTGCTCTTGAGAACCCCAGGGATGTCCAGACACCATAGGCAAGTCACACAGCTAGCTACATGAAATCAACGCACCCTCAGCAGGCTCAATCTGGGAATATATGAAAAGGTATTTTCCCAATATAACATAGTTATACTCATTATAAACCCCCATGATTCTTCTACTTCTTTTATTTGAACTTATAATTTTCAATTTACCTGCTATGTATGTTTCTCAGAGACTTAAAGTCTTCTAACTGTTCCTCTGCCGGCTGAGCCCTGAAACCCAGCAAATATGCAGCCAACTCCTATTCTCCAGTTCTTTGGGCCTTCCCTGGACAACTAACAAAAAGATGATGATAGATCAGCCCCATCACAAAAGCAAGGAGTATCTTCAGCTGCAAGCAAAATAGTTCCATTCCTCTGCCCCATAATATCTACATGCCTTCTCAGCCTGAAGAAGTCAGAGTAGACATCATCCCAAATCTCTCAAGATTAAGGAATGAACTAAAAATAAGGGGGAGTGTAACTGCTGACTAAAGCAGATTTGTTGTTACTGTAATTATTATCTTGTGTTAACTGAGTAACTTGGAACATTTATATAAAAAATAAATTTAAAAAATCATCCAAATTTGAAAGAAAGAAGTAGAATATTCCCTATTTGCAGATGATATGATCTTATATACAGAAAATCCTGAAAAATCCACAGCAAACTTCCTAGAGCTAATAAATCAATTCTGCAATGTGGCAAAGAACAAGAACAACACCCCAAAATCAGTAGTGTTTCAGGGAAATTGGTGTTGGATTAGAGAGGCAGGGCTCAACTCTCTCTCAAAAAAAAACCAAATAACTAAAAACAAAAAACAAAAATGGAGAAAGAGCCTAAAGCTGTCCAAGGGATCGGGTTTGGGGGACATCAGATCAGGACAGGGCTATACAACTCCCAGAAGGGTGAGGGACAGAGAGACAAAGAACCCAAAACAACAAACGTGAGTTTGTTCTACCCAAACTGATTTACAGAGTCAGCACAATCCCAATAAAAATCTCAACAACCTTTTTTGCAGAAATGATAAAACCAATTATCAAATTTATTTGGAAGGGTAAGGGGCCCTGAATAGCCAAAAATGTCTTAAAAAGAATGGAGTTGGAGGACTCTAACTTCCAGACTAAATCATATTACTTAGCTATAGTGTTAAAAACAGCATGATACTGGCATAAAGACAGACAGATTGACCAATGGAACTTAATTGAGAACTCAGAAATAGACCCTCACATCTACAGTCAAGTGATTTTTGACAAGGCTGTCAAGGTCTCCCAGCCAGGCCAGAACACTCTGCTCAACAAATGGTACTTGGAGAACTGGATAGCCATATCCAAAGGAAAGATAGAGGACCCCTATCTCACAACTTATAAAAAAAAAATTAACTCAAAATGGATCAAGGACCTAAATATAAAAGTGTTAGCCACGAAACTCCTAGAAGAAAATGTAGGAAAAATCTTCAAGATCTTGTGGTAGGCAGTAGTTTCTTAAACCTTACACCTAAAGCATGAGCAACAAAAGAGAAAATAGATAAATGTGACCTCCTCAAAATTAAACACTTTTGCACCTCAAAGGACTTTGTCAAAAGGGTGGAAAGGCAACCAACTAAATGGGAGAAAATATTTGGCAATCACATATCCAATAAAGGTTTAATGTCCATGATATATAAAGAGATCATACAACCCAACAATAAAAAGACAAACTGCCTGATTAAAAAATGGGCAAAAGACTTGAAAAGACAATTGTCCAAAGCAGAAATACAAATGGCAAAGAAACACATGAAAAAAAGTTCAACATCATTAGTGATTAAGAAAATGCAAATCAAAACTACAATGAGTTATCATTTCACACCTATTAGACTTGGCTGCTATTAAACAATTGGAAAACTGTAAATGTTGGAGAGGTTGTGGAGAAATAGGAACGTTTATTCACTGTTGGTGGGAATGTAGAATGGTACAGCCACTGTGGCAGACTTTTTGGCAGCTCCGAAGGAAGTTGAACATAGACTTGCCATGTGACTCAGCAATACCATTACTAGGTAAATACCCAGAACAACCGAGAGCAGAGACATGAACAGACATCTGCATACCAATGTTTATAGCAGTGTGATTCACGATTGTCAAAAATTGGAAACAACCCAGGTGTCTATCAACTGATGAGTGGATAAAAAAATTGTGGTGTATACAAATGATGGAATATTATGCAGTGGTAAGAAGAAATGAAGTAATGAAGCATATGCCAACATGGATGAACCTGGAGGACATTATGTTGAGTGAAGCAAGCCAGACACAAAAGGACAAATACTATATGATTGCGCTATTATGAACTAAATATATTATGTAAACTCATGGAGTTGATAATTAGAATATAGATCACCAGAAAATAGAATGAGGGTAGAGAATGGAAAGCTGAGGGTTAATCTGTGCAGAATTGGTTGAAAGGTTGTTTGTAAGTATTTGGAAATGAATAGAAATGGTGAAAGAACATCATAGTGTTTGTAATCAGCAGAGTTATTATATGGGTATGACAGTGGTTGAAAAGGCAAGTCTAAGTTCATGCATATTATTAGAAGGAAACCTAAAAACTGTAACATGGGACTGTATAAAATAATGAAACCACATGTAAAACACGAATATGGGTTATATTGCATATATCACTTCTTTTTACAAAACATAAATACAAATATACTAGAGCGAAGCAAAAAAAAAATAGCAGCTATGTATGGCAGGGGAAGCATAAAGAGATTGAGAGGTGGTGAGTTTTGTTTGTTTTTTGCTTATTATTATTATTATTGGAATAATGAAAGTGCTCCAAAAATGGTTGAAGTGATGAATGCACAACTATGTGATTATACTGAATACCATTTATTGTACACTTTGGATGGATTAATGCTTTATTAATATGTATCAATAAAATTGATTTGTGAAAAAATCAGTAGTGTTTCTATACACAAATAATAAACAATCAGAATAAGAAATCAAGAAAAAAATTCCATTCACAATAGCAACCAAAAGAATCAAATATCTAGGAATAAATCTAACCAAGGATGTAAAGGACTTGTACACAGAAAACTACAAAACATTACTAAAAGAAATTAAAGAAGACCTAAATAAATGGAAGGATAATTCATGTTCATGGATCAGAAGACTAAATATCAATAAGATGTCAATACTACCCAAAGCAATTTATAGATTCAATGCAGTCCTAATCAAAATTCCAACAATCTTCTTTGCAGAAATGGAAAAGCCAGTCTTCAAATTGATATGGAAGGGTAAGGGGCCCCGAGTAGCTAAAGCCATCTTGAAAAAGAAGCATGAAGTTGGAGGACTCACACTTTCTAATCTAAAAACTATTACAAAGCCACAGTAATCAAAACAGCATAGTACTGGCACAAGGATAGACATGCAGATCAATGGAATAGAATGAATAACTCAGAAAGAATTGCTCACATTTATGGCCAACTGATTTTTGACAATGTGGCAAAGACGACTCAATTGGGAAAAAAAGAATCGTCTTTTCAACAAATGTTGCTGGGAAAACTGTATCTCCATTTGCAAAAAAAAAGAAGGAGGACCCTGACCTCACATCATATACAAAAATCAACTCAAAATTCATCTAAATATGAGAGCTAGAATTATCAAACTCCCAGAGGAAAACATAGGGAAGTATCTTAAGAACCTTGTGTTATAAATGGTTTATTAGACCTTACACCCAAAGCACAAGCAACAAAAGAAAAAAATAAATAAATGGGACTTCATCAAAATTAAAAGCTTTTGCTCCTCAAAGGACTTTATCATGAAAGCAAAAAGAAACTCTACATAATGGGAGAAAATATATGGAAACCACATATTCAATAAAAGATTAATATCCAGTATATATAAAGAAATCCTTCAACTTAACAACAAAAAGACAAACAACCCAATTAACTAATGGGCAACAAACTTGAACAGACATTTCTCCAAAGAAGACAGACAAATGACCAGAAAGTACATAAAAAGGTGCTCAATATCATTAGCCATCTGGGAAGTGCAAATCAAAACCACAATGAGATATCATTTTACACCTATTAGAATGGCTGCTATTAAAACATGGAAAATAAGTATTGGAGAGGATGCAGAGAAATAGGAACACTCATTCATTGCAGGTGGCAATGTTAAATGATGCAGCCACTGTGAAAGACAGTTTGGCAGTTCCTCAGAGAGTTAAGGCTAGAACTACCATATGACCCAGCAATCCCTCTACTAGGTATATTCCCAAAAGAATTTAAAGCAGGGACTCAAACAGATATCTGCACACTGATGTTCATAGCCACAATATTCACAATTGCCAAAAAAGATGGACACAATCCAGGTGCCCATCAACTGATGAACAGATAAATAAAATTTGGTATATACATAGGATGGAATATTGAGTCGTAAAAAGGAATGAAGTCCTAACACATGTGACAACATGGATGAATCTTAAAGTCATCATGTTGAGTGAAATTTGCCAGATACAAAAGGACAAATATTGTATGAATTCACTGACTTGAAACCATTAACCTAATCAAGCTCATAGTTTCAGAATCTACAATACAGGTTACCAGGGGATGGAGTAGAGATGGGGAAAGGGAAGTTATGGCTTAAAATGATAGCGTTTGTGTTTGGAATGATGGAAATATTTTGGTAACGTTAGTGATGATGGGAGCACAACACTCTGAATGCAATTAATAGCACTGAAATATGTATATACATATGAATATGATTAAAAGGGGAAATGCTAGATTGTATATATTGTAACAGAATAAGAATTTTTTAAAAAATCTCCATGGAACTACACTACACAAACAGTAAGCTTTAAGTTAAACCATGGATTTTAATAGTACAATTATAAAAATGTGCTATCATCAATTTTAATAACTGTTCCACACCTACGCAAGTTGTTGATGGGGTGCATGGGAATCCTGTATTTCAAGCATAATTGTTCTGTAAACCCACAACTTCTCTAATAAAGAAAAACAAAAGAAACCAAACAAAGAAACAAACAAAGGCAGCTGGAAACCAAGTAAATCTGGAGGAATTACCCTTCTCTTTGGGGACTGTTGTTTTGAGGATAATCCAAGGCCAGAATGGACTCGTGAACTCTGAATTTAGCTGTCTTCAGCCACCTCTGTCTCAATTTTTAGGCTCCGCTTGTCCTATTCCATGGGCTCTTCCCAGCATTCTGGATTGGGGTAGATTTGTCCCCTTTCAAGGGGCCTACAGGGATATATTGCTCCCCTCATCTATCTCAGCTTAGCCCGTTTCAACTTAGTTCATTGACATACGGTTGGAATTTTTCAAAAGAAACTTAAACTGGCAACTAGAGGAAAGGAAAAGAAAAGAAAAACATGCGAATGGGCTGGTTTAAGTTTCTTTTGAGATTCTCCCTGTCTCTCTTCCTCTTTGTCTCCCTCCCTTCCTTTATTTTTAAATTATTTTTTGTTTGTTTTCACTTAATAAACTTTTGCTGGATACTGTGCTGGCCACTTGGCAGTCAAGGATTGTGGTAGGTTGAATGATGTACCCAGAAAAGCATGTTCTTAATCTTAATCCATTCCTGTGGGCATGAACCCATTGTAAACAGAACCTTTTGAAGATGTTATCTTTAGTTAAGGTGTGGCCCACTGAATCAGCATGGGTCTTAATCTCATTACTGAAGACCTTATAAAGAGAAGAATGCGGAAGCTGGAGAGAGAGAAAGCAGCAGAGAAGAGCCAAAAGCCAGAAGTCAGTGGACTTGGGAAGAGAAAGGAGAGAACATCGGCAGGTGATGGAAAAGCCAAGACACCCAAGGATTTCCGGCAGCCAGAATGCTACCGAAAGCGTGAGCCAATAAATTTCTGTTGTTACACCAAAACCAGTTTGTGGTATTTATCATAGCAGCTCAGGAAAACTGAGGCAAGGATAAATAAGAGGCATGCCTTTCATCCCCTAATATAGCTAGAATTCAGCCAAGCAGTGGCTAGCTGCTGTGGTTTATGGGACATGAAACTCTAGGACCCTTTTCTAGATTCAATCCTGGGTATGCCAAATTTCATTTTAGATCATTTAGTCTAAGCTCGCCTTCAAGGTTCTCAGTATCCATTCCACCTAACATTTTTCTATGTGAGTAGCCCAGCAATTTACTTGTATTACCACCAGGTGGTATCTATTTCTGGAACCTATGGTTGTTTTACATATGTGTATGTGTATGAATGTGTGTGTATATGTATACATGTATCTATGTATGTGTGTATACTTTGTATATGTATATATGAATATTTGATGCTAGGAATACATATGCTAGGGGTATTTATGAGTATTTATAAGCATATATATAAAAAATTATGATGAAGTCAATTTTGATTTCTCTATAAAAATATACCTTTAAAAATAAAATACAGCGTTTAACCACTCACTAGCAACTACATTTTGTATAATCAAAACCAATATTTGTATAGTGTGTTCACATTAATTATGTTTTTATATATTTCCAATAGTTTGCTGAGGTCAGAATGCTAAGGGCTTTTATTTGGAACACTTTACAGATGCCGGAGAGGGTAGGTACAGAAAGGTTGCACAGGTGTTAAGCAGAAGAATAAGGCTGTAAGACCTGGTCCTCTGGTTTTATATCCATGCAACTTGTTTAACACTGTACTGTAACAACACAAATGGAGAAGTGTCCAGGTACAATTCCTGTAAACACCCAGTATTACAAATCTCTACTCAGTTATAAACCTCGTTACTTTAGGAACCCCTTGACATTATGTTTTGGGTGTGACACCCACATTTTCCATGTATTAAATGGCTGAAACCCACATAGCATTTACTTGTCTACTTTGCAGTTTTAGATGATGTGTTAATTGTCATTGTAAACTTCAGTTTCTCTCTGAGTTCAACACTCTTTTTTTTGGTCTTATTTTGTACAGTGAGAGACTGCCCCCTTACTATGTTTTCCTTGAACAGTAAGGACCCCTAAACACGACACATATCTAAAATGCTATGTTAACACGTGATTGCTTCTTCCTCAATAAAGAAAAATTAATTCCCTAATAACCAATTCGCTACATCCTTTGAAGAAGCTCAAGTATTGTCCCTGAGTGCTCAAATCTATCTGTCTTCTTAAAGGGTCCAAATTTTTTTTCCTATCATAAATTAATGATGATTTAATAACAATTTTTAAAAACTCAGTTAAAATGTGATTCCTTAGAACAATTCACTGAAATAACTCAAGGCAAGCCAGTAAGAGTATAAGTGTATTTAGGAAAAAATGGTAGTCATATAGCCATTAACATTTATGGAGTGCTCACTGGGTAACAGACACTGCTAACCATTTTACATTTCTTACAGCTCATTTCACCTTCACAAGAACATTACACAGTAGATACCATTATTATCCCCATTTTCCAGGTAAAGAAACTGAGGCTTAGAGAGGTTAATGAACCCAAATCCAGAGTGAGTGATGGCTAGACTTAAATCTGGATCTGCCAGAACCCAGATATAGGTCTACCTGGTTTTCTGTGTCTGCTCATTCTCAGGCATCCTAGGTCTGAGAATAAACCAACCTGATTCTTTATTTTCCTAACTAAATAATATGGACCCCTATCACTCTCCTTTTGTTTTATGATTTTCAATTTTGGAAAGCTTTTCAACCATCACCACTCTACCCTTGAATGCTACTTGATAGCTGGGAAAATCTGTGCAGAGGAACTCAGAGAAAGTGGGTTCTAATGAATTCATGCCAATGACTTGCTCTATAATATTGGATAGAGTTTTTAGGGAGTTAGGATGTCAGTAATTTATCCTCTGTATTCCCATAATCTTTGGATGTAGTGAAGAAAGGTGTTCCCGGAAAAAAGGACCTTTAAAGTCTTTGAAGGTGTATAAGTACTATCATTTATTCACTGAGCACCTGTTGTGAAATAGCACCACACTGGGGATAAAAGATACAGGAAATGGCATAGGAAACATTCATTCAACATAAATTTATTGGACACTTATTTATGCATTGGTTATTGTACTTGTTGCTAGGGATACAAGGATGAATATGATTTATTTCCTAATTTTAAAAAGCTCCGGGATTGGAGGGGAAGAAGACAAAGATACAAAAATTAAAGTAAAATATATCTGGTGCTAAGATAGAAGTATATTTAAGCTCCAGGGAATGCTATAGAGAGGGGGAGTGACAGTTGGTCAAGGACCTGAACAAGGAAGGCGTTCTCTGTTTGAATGCAGGCCTGTCTGTTTACGGTCTTCGTGCTGCCAGGGCTGGAGCCCTCGAGGTTGGTAATGAACTGACCCATTGGCTACACCCACATCAACCACTGTGCTATTCTCTCTAGCCTCCAGCCTGCTCACCCCCCAAGCTGTCTCAGCAATTGATTGGATCTCTGACTCCTCTGGACTTCAGTTTTCAGGTGTGTGGCCTGGAATGAGAACATTTTTTTATGGTACGCCTTTCTTCTCATTGTCACCTTCCCTAGCTCCAGGACCTGCTCTCACCTGTGATCTGCCCCACTTCACACAACCTCTTTGCTGGCATAAACCTTAGAGGCCTGCTCATTCTTCAGGCCATGTGGAAATGGCATTCCAGGAAAAGGGAAGTTATGAACCGCGGCACATTGGTACAGAATAGCAAGGTAGGAAATGCTAAGTGGTTAATGTGATCAGCTAAAGTCTGTGCTGGGGGGTATATTAGGACATAAGCTGAGGACATAGGACTTAAAAGGGAAGTTTGGCCCAGGATGGGAGGGGCCTTCTTCTCACGTGAGGAAGTTTAGACTGATCCAGTAGGCTTTGTAGAGCCACTGACAGATTTGGGGCAGGAGATAGAAGTAATCATATCCCTGTGTTAGAAAAACGACTTCAGTGGCTTTAATTAGTGGTCTCTCTCTCAAAGGGTGAACAAGGCAAGAAATAGAAAGGGAAAACCAAATGCTGCAGGTCACACTGGATGGCTACACCTCAGAATTTCTGCTCAAGCTTTCATGGAGGTGGAGGGTGGGAGTAGTGGACAAATATGTGCTGTTAGATTATCACTGGACTTCTGTCATCCACCATAATCACTGGTCCATGGATGTTTGCTTGTCTTGTCAATCTAAGACTTGGAGGCACTTGTTCAGAGGGTTGAAGGAAGAATGTGGCAAATTCCCTCAGGTATTACTTTATCATATAAGGGTGCATCAGGTTGACAATACTTAAGCACGGGGAACTCCCAAAGAAGTACAAAGGAAGACAATTTACATCACATCAAGCAGGGTTGCCATAACAGCCACACAAAAATAGCATAAAATCCATACTTACCTTCTATACCTGCCAAAGGCATCCTTGGCAAGTGAATAGACCTCCAGATTTAAGTGCAGGTGACCACAAGTGAGATGTCAAACTAGATCTGCCCCCTCTAAAGTCCTTTAAAGCTGAGTCTTCCCTCTTAACTTCAGAATAGCTTAAACCCAAATATCACCAGGTTTTCTAAATAGCCAAGTCATAAAAAAGAAAAACATGGGGAGAAGCAATGCAATGATGTAAGAATTGGGTTAGACAGACCTGAGTTTGAACTCTTATCCCACCACTTCCTGGATATCATTGTGTAAATTACTTCTCTCAGATCCTATTTCTTCATAAATAAAAGGGGTCAATTTGAAGATTAAATTAAATATGTGGATGAAAGCCATAGAGAGGCTGGCATATGTTAGGTGGGCAATGAGTGTTGGAATATATGCATCATGGTGCCGGGTTTGATGAAAAGTTTCAGGTGGGGTCACTCTTAGAATCAAGGAGAAGATACTTGTGAAGTTCCTCTGTGGATACAATGTAATGGCAAACAGAGTAAGATTGTCAGACCTCTTACCAGAAGAAAAATCACCAGCAACAACACTAGTAGCAGCAAAACAATAAACAAAGAAACAAACAAAAAAAGCATCTGTTCTCTTTAAGATTGAGATTCAAATAGTCAAGGATATTATTTTTTGAAAAAAGCAATGAAAGTAAATAGAAAAGATATGCAAATAGTCTGTCAAACATCACTTTCATTACATCACACAGTAGTTCACAAACAATTATAGTAACTCCTCACTGCTATTCTTGTCCTCTCTAGTGACTCCCCATGAAACCTCAGCTAGCATAGCCCTAGATTCCTTGTGCTGCACCTGTTGACCAGTTCCGCATTTTTGCTCATCATTCTCCTCCAGAATTCCACCCCCCATCCCTACCCACAACCTACCCTCAGCCCTACTTTTCTCATCCTTTGAGACTTGATCAGATGTCACTTTCTGTGCTAATTTTCCCTTGTCCATACCTCCTCAATATGATCACTCTTTGCTCAGAAATCTCATCACACTTCTTTTTTGTACAACTAATTTGGCCAGTTAATTGGAGTGGATACTTGTCATCTGTTTAGGCTGCTCACTATCTGACCTATTTCTTATGTTTGGAGGAATCAGAACCCTCCTACCACTATAGAAGCTGAAGATGTTTAGTTTTCCCTGTGTCAGTTAAGAGAAGGACAATCAGATGCACTCACTGCAGACTTTGCCATGAAAGCCAGTGGCTGAAGAAGCAGGGACCATGCAGTCGTCATGCAGTTGAGGGTAATGCCTATGGACAGCTGCATTGGTTTCCAAGTGTGATGACCACAATTCTAGCAGTGGTGGCAGCCACATACATTGATTTGTCTGTACCCAGTGGTAGCAGCAGCAGGGTCTTCACCAGTCAAGCTCCAGGATGTTTGGGGGTCATCTCCAAGTCTGATTCTCCAGCTCTACTGGAGGTTTGAGGCTAAGAATAGGAGATTTTAGCATTGCATAAAACAGGAAACAACTTAAAATGAAATACAAGGACTCTGGGGATTACTCACTGCTGGTCTTTCTCCTTAGAAACCTTGATCTGATAGGTCTAAAAGCAGTGGCCCTAAAGCCCTCTCTTATTTTTTCACAATCTTCTGGCTTCCCCCCAGATCCCCATATTTCCATAACCAAAAGACCCCCCCAGACTCCCATATTTCCATAACTAAAGAACTACTAAAGTGTGGAATTTAGAGTGTTACTCCACTTTTATAGGTAACATTTTTCTTCGTTTCTTCCATAAACACCTTTAGAAAATGGCTCTATTCTTGTCAAGCTACACTATTACATCTTGGACTGATATTGATTGAAGGTTTAATGGTTCATTTCAAATGCTGATAAAAAGAGTGGGGGTGGGGAGACTTAAAAACTATCGCTCTCCTGGGAGCTCAGTTTCTCTCTGAGCTTTATTAGTGGTAAAGAGCATATTGAAATCCAACTCACACTCTCCTGAGGGAGAAAATCTTTGCTTTATTACTGGATGCTTACAAGAATTCAAGTGTAAGTCAGCATGGGGTTGAAAAAGAGAAAAGAAGTAGCATTATTTCCTGTTTTTCTGTTATCAACCTTCAGTTGGTGAACTTTGGAGCTCTGTATCTTGGTGAGAGCAAAAAGAGACCCCAGGACAAGGTGTCCTTCTCAGCCATCTGGTGTGCAGATTTCAGGTGAGACAGAATCAGCATCTGAAGATTTTATGCATTGAATTGACCTGTATACACTGAAACACCTGTAAGTACTGAGGGAGGTCTATGATTTTAAAGAGGACTGAATTTTAATCACCTGGAAACTGTATGGATTAACATGATTGATTTCCAAAATCGGTAATCTGAGACTTTAATTTTGTCACTCAACAGATATTTGACAGTAGGTCCATTAGAGTAACACAAAATGTCCTGGAGATTTCATCAAGATGAGGCAATGTGATCAGAAGGGAGTTGTGAAATGAAAAGTCCTAACCAAATGTAAAGTATTTTCAGTTTAGGCATCTGTATTGGTCAATGTTCTCTAGGGAAACAGAACTGACAGGAGATGTCTGTAAATAGTATGAGATTTTATGAATTTGTCTCAGGTGCCTGTGGGGATGTACAAATTCAAATTCCGTAGGGCAGGCTGCAAGACAGGGACTCTGATGAAGGGCCTCATTGAGTTCCCCAGGAGATGCTGGCTATCTGAAGTAGAGACGGGAATTCTCTCTCTGAATGCTGAAATCACTTCTCCTTTTAAGGTCTTCAAACTGATTGGATGAGACTTCACTCATTGCGATCTTCTCAGTTAATTGTAGATGTAACCAGCCATCTATGCAATCAACTCACCTGTGATTAAAGTCTGTGAACTGCCCTTGTATCATAATTAGCCCAGTGCTTGCTTGACCAAACAACTGGGTGCCATTACCTGGCTGTGTTGACACATTAACCTAACCATCACAGCAACTAATTGTCACAGACCTTCAGGAAATAGTTTAGTACAAATTTACAAACAATACAATAAATATATTGTGAAGTTATATTCTCATATTGGAAAAGCTACTCTTGAGGAAAAAAAAAAACCTTGGCAATTTCTTAAGATACTAATTAATAACTAATTTTTAAAAGTCAAGGCCATTATTTATTTATTTATTTATTTATTTATAGGAGGTACCAGGGAATGAACCTGGAACCTCTTACGGGAAGCAGGCACTCAACCATTGAGCTACATCCGATCCCCAAAGAAAGTTGGTTTTTTCGTTTGTTTGTTTGTTTGTTTTTAGGAGGCATAACTGATTTTTCTTTATTTTTTTCTTTATTTTTATTTTATAACTGATTTTTAAAAAGCGGATTTTACCTGCTTGGTTTTTTAGTCAATCCGATTTAACCTGAGTGATCAAAACTAAAACAGCTAATTTTTCAAACAGGCCATCATGTAGCCAGGAAATTTTTGATTCAAGATATGATTCAACTGTGTAAGCCACCTTGGAGAGCTTTCAAGAATCCTTTTACACTCAGCTGCCAATTACTGCTCCATCATTTTCAGTGGGTTGGGACACTAGGAACTGTCTCATTATTGTCTTTTCATCTCATTTTCTTTTTCCAAATGCTAAACCAGTTGTCTGGTTTCTTGTCTCTGTCTTTGTTTTCTTAGCCCTCATAGCAATCTCTTTTCCTTCCTTGTCTGTATAGTAACTTGGACCTCAAAGCTGTTTTTCAGCCCTCAGAGCAACTTGCAGCTCCTAAGACTCTGCTGTACTTTGTGAGAACTACATATGCTTTAATGTGGTATAGATGCTTCCCTTCTGGGACTCCAGTACGGCACGACAAATTGTTTTTTGGCTCACACATTCGCTCAAGCATTTATTATGTGTGGTATGCTAGGGATGTTGAGAAGTACAAAAGATGGGTAAGCTCAATTTCCTGACCTCTAAGGAACTCATAAGAAGGAAACAACCCATGGTCATATATACAGAGAGTATTGTATTTGTACAAAATTAGTGTAGAATTAATATTGATATATCCAAAGAATACTGTATTAGTACAGTACTTAGAACAAGGAAAAGCCCTCAATAAATGGTTTCTAATTTTACTATTGTATAGAACATCAGCAGCAGGTTTAAAACTGATTTAAAGGATGCTAAAATGACACCTGACCTTTAAACCAGTTCCTCAGCTACTGTAGTAGAGACCTCACCATTAAAGTGTTGCCTCTTTTCAAATCATTGCTTATAATCTGAGCCATTCCCAAATTCTGCACATCAAAGATCAGAAACAGATGTTTTAAAAAGGATACATTTCCAAGTTGATTTTCACAGTCCTTCTTCTATTACTGACTTTATAATACTTTGTAACTTTTTGTTTGCTGGGGGAAAAAAGAAGTATAAATGGGCTGTGGTCTTTCCTCTTCCTGTCAAAATCCTTGGTCATTAGAAATTCCAGGAAAATATTCAATGATCTACATCAGTCTTCATTAAAATTATGTATGGCTCTGGAAACCAGAGCAAATTCTGAGGACGATGGGGTTGCAGTTACCTTCATAATGCAGGACAAGTTTGATACATCCCCACGTTCCCTTTAAAGCCGTCCTCACAGACGGACTTGATGATGGTCTGATACTTCCAGGAAACTGATATTAAATCAGCACATGACAGGCTACTTGGAGAGGTAATTGTAATTACACACACACAAGTTAGCTTCTTTTGAAAGCCAGTTCTTGCCACATTATGGGGGGCTAACATATGGCAGTGCACCCCCCCACCACCCAAGTGTTTTCTTTCTTTAAGTCTGAGAGTCTAGCTCTAGGAGTTTTAGAGGACCTCTTCTAGAGGGGTAAAAACAGAGACTATACATGACTGTTGATTGAAGTGCAAACACCACAAACCTCTGGCTTCTATCTTGGTTCCTCATACTTCTCAACTTCTCTTTCTCCTGGTTATCTTTAAGAGAACCCGAAACTGTTGTCTATTGAGAGCCCTCATGCACTTCAGAGTCTTGTTTAGCAATTGCCTTTGCTAAACAAAGGCAATTTTATTAAAGGTAATAAAATTTACCTTATTGAGCACTTACTACTGTGCTAAGCATTGCACTACTTTTTTAAATCCTCATAACAACACCATGACAGAGCACAGAGAAGATGGCTTATCTCTCTATTATGATTTCTGGGGTCTTAGCTGGAAGACTCGAAGACTGGGGTCCGGAATCATCTGAAGGCTCACTCACTTACATGTCTGGTGGTTGGTTCTGGCTGTCAGCCAGGGGTCTAGCTGGGGCCATCGATTGTAACACTCACATGTGGCATCTCCATGTGGTACGGGCTTCCTTGCAACATGGTGACTGGGTTCCAGGGGCAAGCGGCCCAGAGAGATAGTCAGGCAGAAGTCCACTGCCTTGGAAATCACATGTCCCTTGCCCCATTCTTTTGGTTGAGGCAGTTTCCTATGTCAGCTCAGATCCATGGGAAGGGATTATAGACTTCATTTCTTGATGAAGGAGTATCGGTTTCACTCTATGAGATCAGCATGTGTGGTGAAATATGTAATTGGTGCAGTTGACTTTGGAAGATACCATATGCCACACCCTCTATTTTATTGATGATAAAAAAATAAGTTTTAATGAGGATGAATAACTTGCTGGAGATCATACAACTTGTAAATGGAGGAGCCAAGATAGAAATCTGCTGGTTTCCAGAATCCATTCTCTTACATAATCACTATGCTACAGGCCTACCCTAAATTCTCTTCAGCATTAAATAATGAATACAGAAATTGTTCCAGAGATTTCCTGGGGATAGGGATGGGGAGGTGATATGATATGAAGTTACAATCATTTTAATGACCAAATGGCAAGGGCTCAAACTTCCCATAATCTAAGTACTTTATCTCAGTCTTTTCCCAGAAATGTTTCCCATTCCTTCCTGCTACTTCTATAGTTCCTAAGGGGGGTGTGCCACACATACATATAGACCCATCTGTATTCCAGGCTACTAGGTGCCAGTTGCCACATTTTGTTTCCTCTACCAAAGGTTTCCTCTGCCAGTGGTGCATCTTCTGAGCACACTGGGGTCATTGACAAGGAACTGGGTCCTCTCACTTAGGAGCTGTTGAGATCAGAGAGGTGCTGGGTGCACAGAGTTAGGAACAATGGCCTTTGTCCCAACTCTGGACCATACTTTATCACCTGGACCAACAAGCAACACTGAATTTCCCAGACAGTGACAGGGTCCCCATGAAAACTATCCCTTTAACTTTGTCCCCACAACATCCTCATTTTCTGTCACTGACTTTAATGAAACAAAGCTCAACTCATCCCACCCCAGCCACAACCCCAGCATTATACAGGATAAGCAATAATTCAGCCTTGGTCTCCAAACTCACTCCTTTAAAGTTTAGAAACATTCACCTTTTCCTTTTCCACCAAAAAAATTGCAACAAAGTCTGTAAGAAGTGAAGCACAAGTATAAAATTACATACCAAACATAAAATCTGATTTCTAGGGCTAACCATAGGTCTTCAGATGTTTGGTGACCTCACAGTTTCTGCCAAAAACAATGGATGGACATTTAGTTTTCATTTCTATGTCTCAAAGAACTAGTGAGATAGTTTTCCCAATCCAGGAAAAGGGATAACCCAAAGACAAATTCTCTTTTGTACAGTGCTCAAAGCTGTGAAAAAAGTTTCCCAGGCTTCTCTTTACTCCATGAAGATATCAAGGCCACATTTTGGTCAGAGTTTCAGTACTCTTTGAAAGATAGAAAATTCTTCTAAGACATAGCTTAGAGATGGGAGCCCTGCTGTGAGACAGGGAGCAGAAGGCTTTGCATTCCACAGCTGGCCTTTCCCTTTTGGTATTAGTTATGATGATGATGATGATGATGATGATGATGAGATGATGAAGAGGGGAGAAGGAACTGGAGGAGAAGAAAGAAGAGGAGAAGTGACATGTGTTGAATTTATACTAAATCCTGGATACCATGCTACGTGCTTTCATTTAATTTTCCGACATGTTCCCACATTTTTTCCAGATGATTCTTCATCTGAGGCTTAGAGATGTGGTAAATTGCCCAAGGCCACATAGTAAAAGATCAAGCTGGGGTTTACACCAAAGCATTCTTACTCCTGAACTCTTACACAATTCTTGTAGACTGTGATAAAATAAAACAAAACAAATGCAATACTCTAGAAATGACTCTCTGTTTTGAAGCCACCCATCTTATCTGCCCACTTATCTCTGTGAAAAGATGAGAAAAATCCAGTTCATGCTCTAGAAATTACCCATTTAACCAGGGCACACTGTGACTAGAGTTCGGATGTGGGGGTGTGTGGATGTCGATGCTACTGTCACAGTAGCCCTCCCCATCAGTGCACTGTGGTTTTCACCTTAGCTGTACGGTCAGGGAGCTGTAGACCAGCAGGGACGTGACAGTGAGGGAGCAATGAGGAGTGGTGGATGGCTGAGGAGGTGGGCAGCAGAGAGCAGCCCAGGGATTCAGCTGCACACCTAGATCATCCAGGCATCCATAGAGAATCATTTAAGGCTGCCTTTTAGCATTCTTTACTAACTAATCAAACATTTTCAGTTCTTTAAGGATTCGAAAGGTCATTCGCAGGACTCTTTGAATACAATGTGGCTAGATGTTATTTTCCTAAGAAAACCAATTATACCAAACTTTATTAAACCCTCGCTATGTGCACAAAGCCAAGCTAGGCCCTGGGGCAATAGAGATGAAATAGGACCTAGTCCCTGCTCCAGAGGAGCCAGTGGTTTTATAGAGAGGACAGCAGGCCTGGTGGGGAGGGCTCTTAGGGTCCTAAAGTAACCCCAAGTAGGGAGGGATTAATTCTAACTCTGATAGGATCTAGGAAAAAACTCCAGAAGGCAATTTTTGAGATAGGAGTTGGCCTACAAATACAATTTTGATAGGTAGAGAAGTAAGAAAATGAAAGGGATTCTAAACAGGGTGAAATAGCATGAGGAAGGAAGGAAAAAAGAAAAGCCTGTTAAAGTGCTTGGTGAAGGGAGACGAAAGTTTTATTGTTAGGTGATGAGTGGAAAGTGAGGCAGTTTGGTTAAGAGTGTCAAAAGATGGATCAGGAGAGGGTGACGGGGAAGCCAATTGTTAGGGCCCTGTTGGCTGCTAAGGAACCTGGATTTGTGCTGCAGACAGGGAGGCCTTGAGTACAGAGGAGGGGCAGAATGGTGCAGGTGTTTCAGACACTAGGCAGCGTCTGTGACTCCCTCATGTGCAGGTCTCTGGACCCACCTGCATGCTACCATGCTGGCTGGGCAGCCTGTATACAAGGTCCTGAGTTCAACCCCCAGTACCTCCATAAGGAAGGCCAGGCACCCTGGGGCAGAAATCCATGGGAACCCACCTTTCACTTCCAGGGTTCTATTTTGTTTTCTTTTCCAGGTCGTTCTAGTGTTATTTTGATATTTTCCAATGGTGCAGGGAAAGAAAGGCTTAAATTCTCAACCAGTGGCCAAATATTGACCGCTGGCAGTAATTCCTGGAGAGGGCAAAGTCTGCAAGGAGGAAGACTGTGGGGAAGGCAAATCCACTCCATGCCAAAGGTATGGGGGAGAATGGGGTATGGTGGGAAAGGTTACTTCATGGTTATGGTCTTTTGCTAAGCCTTCTCAATAGCATTTGTTCATCTTTTTAATTTTAGCCCTGGTGAATTGAAACAAATTCCCATTATACAAAGCCTACAAAATGACTTTTTTCTAAGTGGTTTATTATTCATTTTTACCACTGAACTAAAGAGGTCTCCTCCACTGAAATCTATGAAGGCTGAGCCCTAATTCATTAGCGTTTCAGAGAATGGACCCCGAGTCCAGAAAAGCAATGACCATGCCATTTCTTTTCCTTGGTTCACCTTGGAAAGCCTGAGTCATAACTCTGTGCTTTCTGCTTGGTTAGAAAAGGTGCAATTAGATCCTGTGAGATGATCAGGCAGGCCATTTGCCTCCACAAAAATTTGTTTTTTCAAATTGACTACTATTTATAAACTTTCTAATTCCAAGGGGCTGTCATGTTTCCCCTGAGGTGTTGAGTAGCTCTGGTGTCAGCTTGGAAGTGAGTCTCTCAGTCAGAACAGTTATTGGTTGGCCACTGAGTTAGGAAGGTAAAGAAAACATAGAAACCATAGTCCTGGTTTAAGAAAATTAAGATAAGACATAGATGCACACCCAACCTGGTCCTGAAGCCAGAAGGAAAAACTCCTTTATTCTGGGGCCCAAGCAAAGTTAAAGGATGTAAGGGTAAATACAAATAAAAAAAGACCAAAAAAAAAAAAAAAAAAA
>JAQZBX010021073.1:0-32547 GCA_029593785.1 Cabassous unicinctus
TAAAAACTGATTTAAAAAACTGATAGAATATGTTACCAAAGGACCAGAACTACAAGAGATACTAAAGGGAGTACTTCAGACTAAAAGGAAAAAACAAACAAACAAAGAGAAAAACAAAAACAAGGGCAAGAGCTTTGGTGAAGTGTGTGGAAATAAAGATTATATGAAATGGCAAACTAAAGGGTAAGAAAGCAGACAACAGAACAATATGACAACAGAGAGCTGGAGGACAAAATGGATGAAGTAATAATGCCTTTACTATATTAATATTGAATGATAATGGCTTGAACTCCCCAATCAAAAGACATAGACTGACAGAATGGATTAAAAAAAATGAGCCTTATATGTGCTGTGTACAAAAGACTCACCTCAGACATAAGAACACAACCAGGTTAAATGTGAAAGGTTAGAAAAAGTTGTTCCATGCAAATAGTAACCAAAAAAGAACTGGAGTAGCAATTCTAACATCACACATAATGGATTTCAAATGAAAAACTGTTATAAGAGCTGAAGAAGTTCATTACATATCAATAAAAGGGCAATTCATCAAGAAGAAATAACTATACTAAATATTTATACAACCAAACTGAGTGCCCCAAGATATATGAGGCACACATTGACAAAATTGAAGGGAAAAATAGATGTCTCTACATTAATAGTTGGAGACTTCAGTATACCACTTTCAGTATTGGATAGAACATCTGGACAGATGATAAAAAAAAATAAACTACTTGAATAATATGGTAAATGAACTCCCTAAAAGACATCTATAGAGCATTGCAACCCAAAAGAGCAGAATATACTTTCTTTTTAAGTGCTCATGGATCCTTCTCCAAGATAGATCATATGGTGGGTCACAAGACAAGTCTCAATAAATTTTAAAATTTTGAAATTATACAAAATGCTTTCTCTGATCATAACAGAATGAATCTGGAATCAATAATGGATGGAAAAGGGAAAATTAATAAATATATAAAGATTAAACAGACAAATAATCAGTGGGTCAAAGAATTTGCAAGATAATTCAGCAAATATCTTGAGATGAATGAAAATGAGAAAACATATCAAAACATTTAGGTGCTGAGAGGGAAATTTATAGCCTTCAATACTTATGTTAAAAAAGAAGAAAGAGTTAATATTGAAAATCTAACTGTACACCTGAAGGAACTAGAAAAAGAACAGCAAACTTATCCCAAACCAAGCTGAAGGAAAGAAATATTAAATATCAAAGCAGAAATAAATGAAATTGAGAAAAGTAACAAAACAATAGACAGACTCAACAAAACAAAAAGTTGGTTATTATGGAAGATCAACAAAATCAACAAACACTTACCTAGATTGGCAAAGAAAAAAAGAGAAGATGCAAATAAATAAAATCAGAAATGAGAGGGGGGAAATTACCATTGACCCCACAGAAATAAGAAAGATCATAAAAGGATACCATGAACAACTGTATGCCAAAAATCTAGACAATGGAGAAGAGATAAACAAATTCCTAGAAACACACAAGCCACCTACACTGACCCTAGAAGAATAGAAGACTTCAACAAAGGTATTACAAGTGAAGAGATTGAAACTGTCATCAAAAAATTCCCAAATTTGAAAATCCTGGGACCAGATGGCTTCATAGGCGAATTTTACCAATCATTCAAAGATAAACTAATACCAATCTTGCTCAAGCTCTTCCAAAAAATTGAAAAGGAAAGAACACTATTGAGCTCATTCTGTGAAGCCAACATCACCTGGGTACTAAAACTAGATAAAAATACTACAAAAAAAGAAAGTTACAGACCAGTATCTCTAATGTATATAGATGCAAAAATCCTCATCAAAATACTTACAAATAGAATACAAAAGCACGTTAAAATAATTATACACCATGATCAAGTGGGTCTTTACCAGGTATGCAAGGGTGGTTCAACACAAGAAAATCAATTAGTGTAATAAACCACATTGATAAATTGAAGAAGAAAATACACATGATCTTAATGGATGCAAAAAAAAAAAAGCATTTGATGATATACAGCACCTTTCTTGATAAAAAAAAAAAAAAAACACTCCAAAAGGTAGGAATAGAAGGAAGCTTTCTTAATACTGTAAAGCGCATATGTGAAAAACAGCTAGCATTGTACTCAATGGTGAAAGACTGAAATCTTTCCCTCTGAGATCAGGAGCAAGGCAAGAATGCCCACTGTCACTATTGTTATTCAATATTGTGCTAGTGGTTTGAGCTGGAGCTATTTGGCTAGATGAAGAAATAAAAGCTACACACAAATACCCATCCACTGCACAAGTACGCTCTTCCACCTTATCATAGATTTTGCCCATATGGGCATTGGTTCACAACCCTCTACTCCCTTTCTGTCTCCTGTAAACCCACCTTCCATACACTAGCTCTGTGAGTCTAAACAATTTGCTTAATTCTTGTCAGTGAAGTCATGTAATATTTGTCCTTCAGTGCCTGGCTTGCTTCACTCAACCTAACGTCTTCAAGATTCAACTATGTTACCTCATGTGTTAATATTGCATTCCTTCTTACAGCTGGGTATTATTCCATTGTATGTATATACCAGAGTTTGCTTATCCATTCATCTGTTAATGGACATTTGGGTTGTTTCCAACTTTTGGCAATACTGAATATTGTCACTATACACATTGGTGTGAATGTATCTATATGTGTCCCCGATTTCAATTCTTCTGGATAAGACAAAGTAGTGGGGATTTCTGGATTATATGGCAGTTCTATAGTTAGTTTCCTGAGGAACCTCCAGACTGTCCCCTACAATGATTGCAACATTCTGCATTCCCACCAGCAGTGTATACATGTTGCCATTCCTCCACATCCTCTCCAACACTTGTAGTCCTCTTCTTTTTGAATAGCTGCTAGTCTAATGGATGTAAGATGATATTTCATTGTAGTTTTGATTTGCATTTCCCTAATAGATAGTGATGTTGAACATCTTTTCATGTGCTTTTTAGCCATTTGTATTTATTCTTTGGAGAAGTAACTATTCAAATCACTTCCACAATTTTTAAATGAGTTGTCTTTTTAATTTTGAGGTGTAGGACTTCTTTATAGGTGCTGGATATTAGCCCATTATCTGATATATGCTGTATTAGTCAGCCAAAGGGGTCCTAATGCAAAATACCAGAAATTGTTTTTTATAAAGGGTATTTATTTGGGGTAGAGGCTTACAGTTACCAGGCCATAAAGCATAAGTTACTTCCCTCACCAAAGTTTGTTGCCACATCTTGGAGCAAGGTGGCTGCCGATAATTTTGCCAAAGAAGCAAAATGTGTTTAATATAAGTTACGAGGTGCTATATTCATGTTAGAGAATGAGGAGGAGTTGGTGCTTAATTTATACAGAATTTTTGCATAAGTTGATTGCAAAAGTTTGGAAATGGATGATGGTGATGGTAACACATTATTGTGAGTGTAATTAAGAGTAATGAATTACATTGGTGAATGTGGTTAAAAGGGGAACTATTAGGTCGTATAAGTTACTAGAATAAAATTTGAAGGTAAAACATAAGACTGAGCAACACAGTGAAGCTTCTTGTAGATAATGGACTTCAGTTCACAGTACAAGTATAAGAATATTCTTTAATGTATATAACAAATGTACAGCACTGATACAGGTGTTAATAATAGGGTGCTATATGTGGAAAAACACACCTAATGTTAACTATGGACTATAGCCAAGAGTACTATTTTAATAATTTTCATCAATTGTAATAAAAAAACTCCTTTTTAGTTTTTTTATTTTTAAAGAAATTTTAGATTACATGAATGTTACATAAAAAATATGGGGGATTTTCATATCCCCACCCCCACCCTGTCCCACACTTTCCCACCTTAACAATGTCTTTCATTAGTGTGGTACATTTGTTACAATTGATGAATACATTTTGAAGTGTTGCTACTAACCATGGACTATAGTTTACATTATAGCTTACACTCTGCTCTGTACTATTTTATAGGTTATGACAAAATGCATAACAGCCTGCATTCATCATTGCAATGTCATGCAGGACAATTACAATGTCCAAAAAATGCCCCCATGTTACACCTATTCTTCCCTCTCCATCAGAAACTCTGTGGCTACTGCCTTTATATAATGATAAAAATTCTACCATTCCTAGAAAAGTAATTAGTCAATAATAGAATAATAATAAGTCTACTTTAGTTCATTGTTCCTTCCCCAATCTTGAGGATTTGGGGATGGTGATATCCACTCTTTTTTTTAATTGAGAGGGGGCTTAGATCCCATGGGGTAGGTGGATGGAAGTACCTTGCTTGCAGTTGCAGACACTCTCTGTTCCTTTTGATGAGCATTGTCCATCATCATCTCATTGTTATTTGTCATAGGTGATTCCAAAGAACTGGAGAGTACATGTTGCAACTTTGCTGAAATTCAAGATTTAACTGGTACATGAACAGACCAAAGATTTAAGTCTCTGGGACACATATTTAATAAGCATAGTGCTAAATATAGGTTCAAATAAAAGGGACAGAAATGCCATGTGTAGGGAAGCTATAAATGAGTCTAACTCTCTATACATTGGGGAGTATAAATTCTAAAATATTGCCCACAGACTGGAGGCTGAACTCCTGAGCTTGTCCACCCTTTAAAGAGCAGACAATTATAAAAAAAGGCTGTGGTGATTTCAGTCTTGTGGATGCCAGAAAGTTATTATCTTAAATTGGTCCATTCCTGTGGCTAAGAACCCCTTGATTGGATTGGATTCATTTCCATTAACAACATCTTTAATTAGTGTAGTACATTTGTTACACTTTTTGAGCACATATTGAAGAATTGCTACTAATCATGGAGTGTAGTTTTTATGTGACTTTTCTGTAACTTAGGCTTTTTGGAAAATAAAGTGAAAAAAAATTAGACACTGGGGGAAAATACAGAAGAAATTGTAAATATACATAAAATATAACAGATCTTATGGTGATGAAAGGCACAATGCCAAAAAATATATTTTAATTTTTTTATTTTTTCATTTTAAATTTCTTTTATAATATTTTAATTTCATTATTAATAATTTTGTTGATTTTCTTTTGGGGAAGTTTTAAATTGCAAAAATTTTGCAACTGTGGCAAAGTAAGTCTGCCAGTGTGGGGTGTCAGTGGTGAGGGGTTATGTGTGGAGGGGAAACTGGGACATGCCTCTATGGAATAAGAATGTGTTTATATGGTCATGGACTGTTGTCTCAGTAGGTGGAGATGCACAGAAAAACCAATGGAATGTTGAATTCCCATCCTGGGGAGTTCAGCTACATCCTCTAATAGAGTGGCATGAATATCTAGAGTAAGTGGTCAATGCCTAGCAAAGGAGGAAAGATCAATACACCAGCCCTTGATATTGATGCTTGTACTTATAAACCTTGTTCTTGTGAAATTGAAACTTAGCCTAATCATACATATTGAATAAGAGTTACCTACTGAAAACCTCCTTGGTGTTCAAATGTAGCCTCTTTCTAAGCCAAACTCAGCATATAAATTCACTACCTTCCCCTTGACATGCAACATGACTACCAGGGATAAGCCTCCCTGGCACCAAAGGATTATTACCCAGTGCCAAATAACTATGCATTTGAAAAAAGACCTAGAACAAATGGGGGAAATGTTAAATACAAATGAGTTTTTATGGTTAAGAGATTTCAAAGAGAGTCAGGAGTTCATTTCAGTGGTTATGCTAATGGATATTTAATGAGGATCACATTGATTGCCACAGTAAACATTGCCTCAAACAGAGATGCTTCTGATGGTTCTAAAGCCATCTGGACAGTTTAGGATGGGCACACAACCCCAGGAAATTGGTACTCCATTGGTGGGCCTTACCTTGTTATATATGGTAACCTATGTTCTCAAAGTATCAGAATTAGATTTATTTATAATTTTCTTTTCTTTTTTTAAAATTGTTCAAGGCTTGTATTTCATTTATACACACATATATATATATATATATTTTAAAAGATACTTAGATTACACAAATGTTACACAAATAATATAGGAATTCCCATATGCCCCACCTCCCACAATCTCCCACATAAACATCCTTCATTAGTATGGCACATTCGTTGCAATTGATAAACACATCCTGAGGCTTTGCCATTAAGCATGGACTATAGTTTGCATTGTAGACCACACTCTTTCCCACACAGTTCTGCACGTTATATGATAATATAAAATAGCCTATATCTGTCATTGCAATGTCACTCAGGACAATTCCCAAGTCCCAAAAAAGCCCCTGTATTACAACTGTTATTCCCTCTCCCTGCCCCCAGAGCCTCCAGTGGCCACTGGCTCCACATCAATGTTGTAATTTCTTCCATTGCTTGAATCACAATATGTCTATAGTAGAATACAAGTAAGTCTGCTCTAGTCCATAGCTCTTCCGCCAATCCTGAGGAGTCTGGGATGGTGATATCCACTCCACCTCCAATTGAAAGGGTCTGATATCCCATGGGGAAGATGGATGGCATTATCTTGCCTGCATCTGCAGACTCTCTCCATTCCCTTGAACAGCCATTGTCCATCATCATTTCCCACCAGTTGTCCTGGGTGAGTCCAATGAGCTGTAGAGTAGGAGTTGCTGTTCCACTGAGGTTCCAGGCCCTGCTGTCACATGGACAGACCAAAGTCTCAAGTCTCTGGATGTACACCTAAAACTCCAGCACCAAATATAGGTTTGAATAGAAGGGACAGATGAGCCATGTGCAGGGAAGACATAGTTGAGTCCAACTCTGTCACTCTCAGGAGCACAAACTCCATAGTAGGACCCACTGGTAAGGCACCAAGCTCTGGAGCTATCTGCCCTGACATAGGACCTGGGTGTCTCCAGAGCCCTCAGGAGCCCCACTATTTGGGTTGATATCCACTTTGGAATTCTGAGATCTTACTGCAATGGACATAAACGTTACCTGTGGGATGACCTCCCATCTCATTTTGAAGTCTCTTAGACATGTAAACTCATTTGTCTTTACCTTTTCCCCTTTTTATTCAAGGTCTTTTTCCAGTTGCATTGCCAGTTGGCATTTGATAGCAATCCCTCGGTGCCAGGGAGGTTCATCCCCGAGAGTCTTGTCCATGTTGGGAGGAAGGTAATGCATTCAAATGCTGAGTTTGGCTTAGAGAGAGGCCACATTTGAGTAACAAAGGGGCTCTCAGGAGGCAACCCTTAGGCACCCCATAACAATAGGCTAAGTTTCAATTTCAAGAGCAAAATCTCATAAGACTAGTCATCAATATCAAGGACCCATCAGTGGATCATCCTCCTTCAACAGTCACTGACCTTCCACTTTGGTGACTGTTGCTGCTCCCTTAGAGAATGTGGCAGAGCTCTCCAAGATAGGAATTCAGTATTCTCTCATTTATTGAGTGATTCTCCACCCACTGTGACAATGCCCTGTGAACATTTGAACATTTTTATATACCTTATATTTATGTTCAGGTGAACTTCTTTCCATGCATCCCCCATCCCTGACACCCCACACCAACAATCCTCCCCCACCCCAGTTGTAAACCCTCTGTGATCCAAAGCTTCTTACACATTGTTTTTCTGCCCAGTTTATTTGAACCTATGATTAGCATTATACCCTTTAAATATATGTGCCAGAGACTTATATCTTCCAGGTTTTCATATGCTGGTTGAGCCCTGAATCTCAGCAGAGTTGCAGTCAACACCTACTCTCAAGTTCATCAGACTCACCCAGGATAACTAACAAGAGGACGATGATGGACAAAGACCATATCAAAAAGGAGAGTGCATATACATCTTCAAGCAAGACAGTACCATCCATCTGCCCCATGGGATCTAAGTACCCTCTCAATGGGAAGCAGAGTGGGCATCACCATCCTGAAGTCCTCAACATCAAGAATGAACATACATAAGGAGGAAATGCAAGTAAGGACCAATGTCAAAGTATTATTTTAGTAATGGAAGAACTTGTAACATTGATATAAAGACAGTGGTCACCAGAGGTTCTGAGGGGAGGGGAAGAGAAGAAAAGTTGTAACATGGGGCATTTTGGGGACATTGGAATTGTTCTGCATGATATTGCATTGACAGATACAAGCCATTATACATTTTGTCAAAATGTATAATTCCACTTTACACCGCATCATAGTATTGTGAGGTGCAAAGTCTAAGCCATAATGCAAACTATAGACCATGGTTAGTACCAGTGCTTCAGTATGTTTTTATCAATTGTAACAAATGTTCTACAGTAATGAAAGAATTTGTTAATGGAGGAAATTGTGGGAGGAGGAGGGAGTGGGATATATGAGAATCCCCTATATTTATCATTTAGCATTTATGTAATCTAAAGCTCTTTTAAAAATAAGAAAAAATTGGAAATGAAAAGTTATTAATATGTAATTAGAAACAGATATTTTCAAAATCTTCTTTGAGTGTAATTTGATATTAAATGCATACCTTTAGATAATTTACCCTGAAATGTATTTAGTTTAAAACATAAGAAATTTACAACATGCTTCTTTCTAGTCACATATTTTGCTTAAACATATTCTTAATCATTTTCTTATTATTTACATTAAGCAGCTTCCAAACAACATAAAATGAGCAACAAATAAAATATTATCTGTATGTTACAAAGAGGAAAAATGTAACAAAAATTTCAAAAGTATACTGCTGATAAATAATAAAAAATGACAAAAATTTGAAAAACAAATTATTTATAGATACAGATGCCAAAAATCACTTTAAGAAAACAATATTTCTTATATATTATATAAGTTTTAATAGAGTGAAATTGAATATGTAGGAGCTTTATTGTAAAAATTGATCCATAAATTTATAGTAAACTATTCATCATGGCTGCTATACTTAATATGATCTATTTACTCTACAAGTAATAACATATAATTCTAGATATAAACAAATCATCTCACCATTTATAAGTGTAAATTGAATAAAATACACTTAGAAAAGATTGATAAACCTAATTAAACAATTATAATTGTATGCTCTTCAAATATATACATCTAATATAGAGAGATATAGAACATTTAATAATATAAAAGGAAATGAAATTATATAACAAATACTAACCAAATTAATCTAATAAGACAATTAGGTTTCCTGACAAATAAATCTTAGTAATAAAATACCAATTTCATTAAGATAGATAATATTATTTTATAAAAATTTATTTTGCTGGTTGATACAAAAAATCTAAAGCTGTTATTCCACCACAAGCAGTTTTATGCCAGAGAGACTTATTGTCCCCCATACCTGAACTCAATGAACCTCTGACATTCAGACTATTAAGACAATATATTTGTGTTGTTGTAAGTCATCAAGTGTGTGGTGAGTTGTTACCACAACTGGTGATTAGCATAGTTATAGAAGGTTCTGCATTTTTAATTTGAGGCTTAATCTGATGATTTCTAAATATTTTAACATCTTCAACACTATTAGGTACAATCATTTCACTTAATAATCGCTGAGTTCCTCATGTCCTCTATACTGACACTTGGCACTCCAAAGCATTTTCTCCAATCCTATGCTTTAAATGTATTCAGACAACAGAATTGATGTAAAAATATATTAAATCAGAGATATTTGTTCAACTTTACCACTAAATATGTCTCTATTTATAAATATATAGGGATATATGAAAATCTGTAGCATCCCATATTCAAAATAAGATCATTGAATGTGGCTTTTTTTTGTGAATTTATTAGAAATTCCTAATTTTTAAAAAGTTGTTTAATATAGTAAGATCTTGATAAGAATTACCATCAAGTTTGTTAGGTTGTAGATTTCAGAATCAATTTTCTTCTTATGAACAGGGATATTTGCCATAATTAATATTCTGTGAAGAACTCTCTAATACTGACTTTATTTTATTTTGCATGTTTGTTTTGTGAGTTCACAAATTTTACTATAAACTTATTGTGCATGTATGTTCATGTGTGGATGATATACTTCAATAAAGTTAAAAAATGTTTTACAAAGCAACAACTAATCAAAACAAGATGGCACTGGCATAAGGATAAACATTGAATATAGAACAATGGTTTAGAATTAAGAGTTCAGAATTAAACCCATAGATGTATGTTCAATTGATTTTGACATGGTGAAAATTACATTCAATAGGGAAGGAATAATCTCTTCAATAAATGGTGCTTGTACAAATGAATATTTTCAGGAAAAATAACCTATTTGGGCCCCTACATTATACCATATAGAAAACTTAACTCAAAGCGCACCAAAAACTTCAATGTAATAGCTAAAATTCTAAAACTCTTAGAAAAAAACATAGGAGTTAATGTTTTTAGCATATTTTTCTTTATTTTCAAGGAGCAAATTACATAAATATTACATCAAAAATATAGGGGATTTTCATATTCCCCATCCCTTTCCCCTCCCACATTTTCACCCACTAACATCTTTCATTATTGTGATATATTTGTTACAATTGATGAACATATATTGAAGCACTGCTCCTAACCATGGTATATATCTTACATAATGGTGTACACTTTGCAATGCACAATTTAAATGTATAATGTCTTGTATCCATTACTGAAATATCATACAGAACAATTTCAATGTCCCCAAAATGCCCTGTGTTACATTTATTCTTCACTTTCCCTCCCCATTTCTATGATTGTTCACCTTGGAAAGCTAAAAGTTTTATATGTGATTCTTTTATAGCAAATATCTCTTAAATTTCCAGCTATCACTACTCTCCTTTCACACTTGCCAGACTTTATTGTCAACATGGTGTTTGTTGAGAAAATTTTATTATCCAGTTCCAAAATTGACTTTATTTCCAGACTTGGTGTGGATTCAATACACAGTGGAAGTAGTGTCCATGGTGCCTCAGAACACATATTCTACCTTGCTCTTGTGGTCAGCTTTATGCACCTCCATTATAACATGGACATGTCAGGGAGGGAGATGTTCAGGGACTCTTTGAAGTTTCATCTCTACATTCTGTTCTTTTTACCTTTTCCTCCCAAACTGTGATGGCCCAGAGTCTTAGGTTGCTTTCCTTTTTTATGCCCCATCTTCCAGGTCAAGATGTTTCATCCATTGCTTCTCAAGTAATTTTAAAATTTAATTACATTTTTCTTATGAATGTTAAAATAAAGATGATTTTCTCTGAGTAGCTATAATTCATTCTTTACTTTCAGTTCCTGAATGGATTTATAGAAATCATTCACAGGTAAAATAATTTACTTGGCAATTTTTATACAGTAATGAAAGGAAATCCCAACTTAAAAAATGCCTTAACTGAATCAGATGCCTACCAGGTTCTGATTCTCATGGTCTCATGGTCTCAGTTCTGCTATTCAATGGTCTCAGTCTCCTATTTCAATTTTATAAATCATAGTAAAAAGTATTGAGAGAAAGTAAATTTACACTCAAAATGTCATCACAATTAAAACATCAATTATTTTTAGCATTTCACATTCCTTTTCAATTCTTGTGTTTAGAATAATTTAGGAACATAGAGAAAATCAATAACATGAAAAATGTATTTCTATTAGTTAATGTGCTCCATCTTAATATTTTAATTTTTATTTCTTTTCTTATGGAGTTGAAAATGTGTTTAAATTCTAAGTTTTATTAGTCATATATTACCTTCTGAAAATTTTTTTATATAAATTGACTAATTTCTTAGGGCCTGATGGTCACATATATTGGTGATCAATATGTTGGACCTGAAGTGTATAACTTATGGGAGCATCTGTAGCTCAGTGGTTGAGGCTGCTTCTCATGTATGAGGTCCAGGTTGGATACCTGTACCTCCTAAAATATATATATTTATATATGTATTTATATAAATATATTATACATATATTTGTATTCATATAAATATATTTTTATATACATATATTGAGAGAGAGAGAGAGAATGCTTTCTTTTCTCCAGATATATAATAGTGTCTTTTTTTCTTCTTTTATTTTTTGGGGAGTCCTAAAAGTAGAACATATAGTAGCATGACACAAAGAACATGTTGCTAAAATGAAGTGTCTAGGATGGCAGGACCTGGAAGGAAAGCTGCTTTTTTTTTTTTTTTTTAGGTATAAAAATGAAATCCGGACTTCCGGGAAGATGGCTGATTAGTAAGACACGGGAATCTCTTCTCCAGAAAAATAGCTAGAGAACAGGCTGAAACAGACCCAAAATAGATCTTCTAGGGTTTAGGAGAGCAGATGAAAATTGCACACCACCCAGAGGAGAGAGGGACAACACAGGGTAATTGCACCGACAGAACTGTGAGTTGGAATCAGCAGCAGCTGCTGCTGCCAGCACCCTCCCCCACACTACTTAGAATTCTCGGGTCTCTGGGCCTGCAACTACAGACAAAGGGGCTCCAGGGATCTACCACTCCCAGAAAGGGAAGAGAGTGGGACACAGCCTTAGGCTGACTCAGATTCTGACCCGAAAATTTGGGCTGCAGAGCCCCACAGACACTTCAACATGGCAGTTTGCCCTGGGAGCCTAGGAAGGACTGGAGAAATCCGACCCTCACAATCTCCCTCTCTTCTAGCCTGGACTAATTTTTGAGGACTCCACAGGAGAGGGGAGAGAGAGCCTGGGGCTGACCCTGCTTTTGACTCCCACGTTTGGTGTGCCCTGTCTCAAGAGCCCTTCCAGGCTGGGTGGGGCTGCTTGATTGTTTGCCTTGAAGGCTGCAAGGGACTAAAGATATACAAATTTCCCAATCTCCTCCACTACTAACAGGGACTGATTGTTGAGGATTCAGAGGGGAGAGGAAATATTTCCTAGCTGGGAAAAGGGAGGGGGCTGCTAGAGAAGACTGGAGAACTGTCTCAGAAAGTTTGAATTACAAGGCTGTTAGCTGCCAGATAGGAAGCTCTATCACATTAATCTGGTCTGTGTCACAACAAACACACTCTGACCAGGCATTGAATTGAGAGCTGCCAAAGAGCGCCATCTCCTGGCAGACTAAGGAAGTGCACGTAAAAAAATTAAATAGTAGAGGATTTTCCTGGACTCTATAGCCTCCCTGCCCAAGGCCCTAGGAAATGACTCTACAACCAATTACTGGGTCCAGTGCCCAGTTTTGAGCAACCAGCAGGACAATCCTAACAATCAAGGTTGAGCCAAAAATAAAAGAGCTGTGGTAATTCATAGCCTCCTGTGACTAAAACCCTTTAAAAGAGAAAGAGATAGAGCATCTAAGCAAAATACAACCTAACCAGATGCCTAAACACCAGCAAAAAATTATGAGCCATACTAAGAAAATAGAAGACATGGCTCAAGAAAAGGAATACATCAAAGTCGCAGAAGAGATGCAGAATTTAAGAGAACTAATCAGAGAGATGAGCAAAAATTTCCAAAATCAAATTAATGAGATGAAAGACAATATAGTTAAAGAGATAAATGACATCAAAAACACATTGAGAAAATGCAAAGAAGAATTTGAAATCCTCAACAGAAAAGTAATGGAGTTCATGGGAATGAAAGACACAATAGGTGAAGTCAAAAACACATTTTAGGCATACAACAACAGACTCGAAATGATAGAAGAAAGAATAAGTGATACCAAAGACAGAGCAGCTACAATTGAAGAAAAAAAAGAACAGAGAGAGAAAAGAATGAAAAAAATTGAGCAGGGGGCTCAGAGAGTTGAATGACAACACAAAGTGCAACAACATATGTGTCATGGGAGTTCCAGAAGGGGAAGACAAAGGAAAAGGGGCAGAAAGAGTATTTGAGGAAATAATAGCTGAAAATTTCCCAACTCTCACAAATGAAATGAACTTACATGTCCAAGAAGCACACCGTGCCCCAATGAGAATAAATCCAAATAGACCTATGCCAAGACACATACTATTCAGAATGTCAAATGTAAAAGATAAAGAGAAAGTTCTCAGAGCAGCAAGAGAGAAACAAATGATCATGTACAAAGGACGTCCAGTAAGGCTTAGTGCAGATTTCTCTTCAGAAACCATGGAGGCAAGAAGACAGTGGTATGAAACAATAAGGAAAATGAAAGAGAAAAACTGCCAGATAAGAATTCTTTATCCGGCAAAACTGTCCTTCAAATATGAAGGTGTGTATAAAGTACTCACAAACAAACAGGAACTAAGAGAGTTTGCAAAAAAGAATCCAACTTTGCAGGAAATATTAAAGGAAGCCTTAGAACCTGAAAGAAAAAGACAAGAGAATGAGGCTTGGAGGAGAGTATAGAAGAAAGAAAAGCAGAAAGGATAAACAAAAGAGTAAAAAGAGAGACAAAAACAAGATGACATATGAAAACCAAAGAATACAATGGAGGACATAAATAGTGCATTTTCAGTAATATCATTGAATGTGAATCGATTAAATTCCCCAATCAAAATATACAGGCTGACAGAATGGATAAAAAAACATGAGCCATCCATATGCTGCTTACAAGAAACTCACCTCAGACCCAGGGATACAAACCAGCTGAAAGTAAAAGGTTGGAAAAAGATACTCCACGCGAATAGTAGACAGAAAAGAGCAGGGGTAGTTATACTAATATCAGACAAAACAGACTTTAAATACAAAAAAGTGATAAGAGATACAGAAGGCCATTATATATTAATAAAAGGGACGATCCTCCAGGAAGATATAGCCATCATAAATATCTACGCACCTAATATATTTGGTGCCCCAAAATATATGAGACAAACTGGCAAAACTGAAGGGAGAAATAGACATTTCTACAATAATCATTGGAGATTTCAACACCCCTCTCACATCATTAGATAGAACAACAGAACAGAAGATCAACAAGGAAAAAGAGAACTTGAACAATATAATAAACAAGTTAGACCTAACAGACATATACAGAACATTGCATCCAAACTCAGCAGGTTATACATTCTTCTCAAGTGCCCATGGATCTTTCTTCAGGATAGACCACATGTTAGATCAAAATTCAGCTCTCAATAAATATAAAAAGATTGAAATTATACAAAGCACCTTCTCAGATCATAATGGAATGAACTAGAAGTCAATAACAGACAGGAAAAAAGTAAATTTGCAAATGTTTGGAGACTGACCAACACACTCCTAAGTATTCCGTGGGACAAAGAAAAAATTGCAAGTGAAATCAGTAAATATATTGAGACAAATGAAAATGAGAACACAACATATCAAAACTTATGGGATACAGCAAAGGCAGTCTTGAGAGGGTAATTTATAGCCCTAAATGCCTATATTAAAAAACAAGAAGGAGTTAAACTCAAAGATTTAACTGAACAACAAAAGAAACTAGAAGAAGAACAGCAAACAAATCCCAAAGCAAGCAGAAGGAAAGAAATAATAAAGATTAGAGCAAAAATAAATGAAAATTAGAACAGAAAAGCAATAGAGAAAATCAACAAAACCAAAGCTGGTTCCTTGAGAAGATCAATAAAATTGACAAATTCCTCACTAGAATAACAAAGAAAAAAAGAGAGAAGATGCAAATAAATACAATCAGAAATGAAAGGAGGGAAACTACAAATGACCTCACAGAAATAAAAAGAATCATAAGAGGATACTATGAGAAACTATATTCCAACAAACTAGACAACCTAGATGAAATGGACAAATTTCTAGAAATGCATAACCAACCTACACTGACGCTACAAGAAATACAAGAACTTAACAAATGAATCACAATTAAGGAGATTGAATCTGACATCAAAATCTCCAAGCACAGAAAAGTCCAGGACCAGATGGCTTCACAGGTGAATTCTACCAAGCATTTCAAAAAGAATTAACACCAATCCTGTTTAAATTCTTCCAAAAAATTGAAGAGGAGGGAAAATTACCCAACACATTTTATGAAGCCAACATCACCCTAATACCAAAGCCAGATAAAGATTCCACAAGAAAAGAAAATTACAAACCAATGTCTCTAATGAACATACATGCAAAAATTCTCAAAAAAAATACTTGCAAATCGAATCCAACAGCATATCAAAAGACTTGTACATCACGACCAAGTGGGATTTATTCCTGGTATGCAAGGCTGGTTCAACATAAGAAAATCAATCAATGTAATACACCACATTAACAAATGGAAGGAAAAAAACCACATGATCATCTCAATAGATGCAGAAAAGGCATTCAACAAAATCAAACATCCTTTTTTGATAAAAAAATATTTCAAAAGATAGGAATAAAAGGAAAATTTCTCAATATAATAAAAGGCATTCATGAAAAACCCATGGCCAACATCATATTCAATGGGGAAAGGTTGAAAGCTTTCCCTCTAAGATCAGAAACAAGACAAGGATGCCCACTGTCAGCATTGTTATTTAACATTGTACTAGAAGTTCCAGCTAGGGCAATTAGACAAGAAAAAAAAATTAAAGGCATCCAAATAGGAAAAGAGGAAGTAAAATTCTCACTGTTTGCGGATGACATGATCCTGTACTTAGAAAATCCTGAGGTATCCACGACAAAGCAACTTGAACTAATAAATGAGTTCAGCAAAGTGGTAGGATACAAGATCAACATACAAAAATCAGTAACGTTTTTGTACACTAGTACTGAACAACCTGAGGAGGAAATCAAGAGGAAAATTCCATTTTCAATAGTAACAAAAAGACTCAAATACCTAGTATTTAATTTACCAAAGAAGTTCAGGACCTATATGCAGAAAACTACAAAAGAGTGCTAAAAGAAATTTGAAAAGACCTAAACAAATGGAAAGACATTCCATGTTCATGGATTGGAAGAATAAATATTATGAAGATGTCAATCTTGCCCAAACTGATTTATAGATTCAATGCAATACCAATGAAAATCCAAACAGCTTACTTTACAGAATTAGAGATGGCAATTACCAAATTCATCTGGTAGAGTAAGTGCACCGGAATAGCCAAAAGCATTCTAAAAAAGAAGAGCAATTTCTTGATTGAAGAGGAATTTCACTGCCTGACCTTGAAACATATTATAAAGCTAAAGTGGTCAAAACAGCATGGTACTGGCATAAAGATAGACACATTGAATAGTGGAATTGAATTGAGAACCCAGAAATAAACCCTCACCTATACAATCAACTGTTTTTTGACAAACCTACCAAGCCCACCCTAATGGGAAAAAACAGTCTCTTCAATCAATGGTGTTGGGAGAACTGGATATTTATAAGCAAAAGAATGAAAGAGAACCCTTATCTCACCCCCTATACAAGAATCAACTCAAAATGGATCAAAGACCTAAATATAAAAGCCAGGACCATAAAACTACTAGAAGAAAATGTAGGGAAACATCTTCAAGACATTTTAGTAGGTGATGGTTTCTTGGACCTTACACCCAAAGCATGGGCAACAAAAGAAAAAATAGATAAATGGGACCTCCTCAAAATTAAACTCTTTTGCACCTCACAGGACTTTGTCAGAAGGGTGAAAAGGCAGCCAACTCAATGGGAAAAAATATTTGGAAATCACATATCTGATAAGCGTTTAATATCCAGTATATATAAAGAGATGTTACAACCCAACAATAAAAAGACAAATGACCCAATTAAAAAATGGGCAAAAGACTTAAATAGACATTTCTCCAAAGAAGAAATACAAATGGCAAAAAAAAGACATGAAGAAATGCTCACCATTACTCATGATTAGGGAAATGCAAATCAAAACTACAATGAGATATCATTTTACACCTATCAGAATGGCCACTATTAAAAAGACAGAGAACTACATGTGTTGGAGAGGATGTGGAGAGATAGGAACACTTCTTCACTGTTGGTGGGTATGCAGAATGGTACAACCACTATGGAGGACTTTTGGCAATTCCTAAAGAAGTTGAATATGGACTTGCCACATGACCCTGCAATACCACTACTGGGTATATACCCAGAAGAACTGAGAGCAGTGACACAAACAGACATCTGCACACCGGTGTTCATAGCAACATTGTTCACCATTTCCAAAAGTTGGAAACAACCCAGGTGTCCATCAACAGAAGAATGGATAAACAAACTGTGGTCTTTTCACATGATGGAATATTATGCAGCTGTAAGAAGAAATGAAGTCGTAAAGCATATGACAACATGGATGAACCTGGAGGACATTATGTTAAGCAAAGCAAGCCAGACACAAAAGGACAAATACTGTATGAATGTGTTACTATGAACAAAATATATTGTGTAACATATTGTTTGATCAAAAAAAAATTATATGTATCCATTACATTTAATGGAGAAATGTATATATTTATTCATCTGTGTTTACTTTTTAGTTTTAAATTGTTTATATTTTCAATTATTAAATGTACAAATAAAGTTAAATTTTAAAAAATGTTAAAAAAAAAACAAAAACGAAATCCTTTGGGCCAAAGACAGATGGATGGAGGGGCAGGGCACTTCAGTTCTTATTTAATGGATGATCCTGGATCTTTGATTTCTTTTCTCCTTCTTCTTGGCAGGAAAACAAGGATGTGAACAGTTATGAAGAAATATGCTACACAGTCAATCACAGTTGTTTACGGAGATCCTCGCTGAGCTCCGATGATGGTGCTTATGAAAATATCAATTACACCACAAAGACAGTGAGGCAATTTAGGGATGGGTCAGAAATGGAACATGCCCTTCTCAGGACCACGTGTGTTCCAAGGCCTTCATCCAGGACCCACAAGCATGATTATGAGCTTCTGTTTCCCTCCTGGAAACCCTCATGTGCCCTTGTCATCTGCCATGCAACAAACATGATCCAGAATGAGAGACTCTGGGGGAGTACAATAAGCACGCACAAATATATGTTCTAGAATCTTTTATTCAGCCCTGCTAGCCCCTTAGAGCTTACGAAAATTTCCACCCCTATTTATTTCATTTTTGAGGTGTAATGCACTCAATGAACTTCTTTTTTATTCAGAAGACAAGAGAAATTTATTTTTTACAGTGGTAAAGCTATGTTAGTAATAGTTTAAAATGGCCCTTAAACCTAAATTATGATTTTGAATGCCTCATAGTTCAAACATAGAATTAACACTAAGCAATGTTTTTTTTTATTTTTAAGAAGCAACACAAGACAATAAAAATTATCGTTCTTTGTCATGATTTTCAAGGAAGTTAAGCACAACAGATAGTGTTACAAATTTTCTGTCTAGAATAAGGCAAAATGTCCTGTCAATCTGAATGTTTAAAAACAAATCCACTAACTGACATTTTTGAGGGAGAATGGGGCTGAAAGACTGAAAATGAAACAGAATTGAGAACTTCTTTCTAATATGATAGGAAATTAAATCCTACTCATGTATTAATTCCTACTTTTCTGAATCTTTTAAAATAAAATTTTATAGCATAAGTTTTATGGTAGACTTGCCATTAATTTCAAAATTTAATTCTAAGAGTAGTTAGCTTGGGAAGAAATATCAGTCCTTTTGAAGAAAATTAATTAAATTTAGAGTAAGACTAACCTGTCACAATTAAAAATTTTCCCTATTTTTTTCTACTGCAAAGATTTTTCTACATATTAAATTTTGATACCCTAATAAAGTAATATAAAAACTGCAGTTAGAAATATGATATAGGTGACTCTATAAACCGAAAGATCAGGAAAAGGGCCTTAAAAGTGGCAGTGATAATGACTGGTGAAACTAGGTGAAGGGGTTGTAGGTGTTTACTCTATTCTTCCATCTTTCCTGCACATTTCAAATATTTCAAAATAAAAACATAGAGGAAAAATAAGAACTTTAGTCATCAGTAGAAAACATGGGAGCAGAACTTATGAATGACCATCTGAAATTTTTCAATACTGTCCATCCTGAAACAACATTATTGCTCATCGTTGACAACCACTAGTTATGTTCAGGTTCTTCAGGTAACTCAGTGGACACATAAAAGTTCTCATCATGACATCTAAAAGAACTACTGTTTACAGCAACCAAACATTTTGAGATTTAAACAATAAAAAATAGGGTAAGCACCAATACTACCAAAGTGTGATTACTCAAATTTCCAATAGTAACCATATTTAAAGGCTTACTTAAGATAATCAACTCCTTTTTCCATGAGATGAGAATCTGCATTTAACTCCTATAAGGTATATCTATTAAAATGAAACAATTTCAATCCTTAGGAGGAGCTCTTTTGATCCAGTTGGGGAAGAAACACTCTCATGAACTATGTACAGTTCCTCAGATGAAAAACATTGTGTTGAAGCATAGCAGCTTCCACAGCATCAGGGGTAAGTTTCCAAACACTGTAGGGAGGCAGCTTCCCTTCCCACAGGCCATCCTCTCCCTAGCTGGAGTCCTCCAGAAGCACTTCTCTCTTGTGTAGTTTCCACATGCCCCAGGGGGAGGGGTCTCTGGGAGCTGGTGTTTGTCCACTCTCTACTTGGCCAGTGCTGGCCAGCAGGTGGAGGCTCTGGGTTTAAGACTCCTGGGTTAGGCCCCCATGGGCCACAGCTACTACTTCAATGAGCTCCTTAAAAATATAAACCTGGTAGTGGCCAGGCCTTTAACTCACCTGATATTTACTTCAATTTTGCCTTTTCCATGTGCTGGAGGTTCTTGCTTGTAAATGTGTACAATATACTTTTTTGGTATTGGTCTGAGAGGAGTATGTCAGGTCATATAACAAGATGAAACAAATCAAGAGCAGTTGCCCATCTTTGCCTTTCTCAAGCAGTATATGCAACATATTGAATGATTCTGTTAAAAGGTAAGTATCAAAAGTGGAAAATAAGTGTACATGCACAGCTTTGTTTACCACATACTAGATTTTTTTTAAAACCTGGAACTAGTTACTACTACTGCTAAAAAACCATCAATATTATGTGGACTTAAATTTTGAGCAAGCTGGTGAATAATCCATCTTTTTGCATTTTTATTCCCAAGGCATTTTTAAATTATATGCCAACTTCCAAGGCAAGATGCAAAGGTCTTATTTGGCAAGCTATTCATGATATGTTTTTCTCTATACTTAAAATCTACTGATATTTTGGTCATTGGCAATTATAAATCAGAAGAGGATCTTCATCTAAATTATTTGTGTTACACAAGTCTTGATTTTCTACCCTTGAGTAATTTTAGTAATCCTTTGTGGTGATTTCAATGTGAAGAATAATAATTTAATAGAAATCTTGTGATTGTAGAAAATCCACCCTGTTGGAAATATGCCAATCTTGACAAAATCAGCCAATTTTAGGAAGTGACAAAATTATTTACTTTACATATTCTTTTATAGTTATTACAATATATATTAAATATCATATTTAAAATAAGATGAGTGATTTTACTTTGCTTAGCCATCTGAAATTATTGCAGAATGGACAATGGACTAATGAATAGTCTTGTCTAATAGAAACAACATTGAAATTATTGACTATTTATTAACTATAGGCCATGGGCAGGTCACTTAATATTTCTGAAATTCAGTTTCACAACTAAGAAGAATTTAAAATATAACTATCTCATGTAGTTGTGAAGAACAATAAAAATCACTCTTGTAATAGTGCTTTTTAGCTGGCAAACTGCTTTCTAAAGGCCAATTTAGTTTATTATGCATGTAAATATTTGCAATTTTTATATTCATATTTTATTCAACTTTACTGAGTTATGATTTCTACAACAAATACAATCACTTTAAGTGTATACTTAGGTGAGTTTTGTCAAATGCATTCACGTATGTAATTATCATCTCCCTCAACAAATAGAAATTTTCTGTAATCTCAGATAGTTCCATCATGCTCTTTTCAACCAATTCCACCAGTTCTAGCAGCCGCAGATCTGTTTTGTATAACTATAGGTTAGATCAGTTCTTTACACCTTTCTATGGTTCAGGAGTATAATATTGTATGTCTTTACCATGATTTGTCAATCAAATCAAGTGTTGATGGGCATATGTACATGGGGTATTTATAACTTTTGGCATTATGAATAAAGCTGGTATGCATATTTTTTAATATTCTGGGTTTTATGGTAAGTGCTTGTGTAACATCATAAGAAAGACACAAACTGCTCTCCAAAGTGGTTATACCATTTAAATGCATATCAGCAATTTATGAGTTGTAATTGTTCAATACTTTTATCACCAACATAATCACTAATCTTGGACTATGACAATATTTTAATTAAAGCACTTCTAATGGATGTGCAATGGTAAGATAGCATCACAATTTAATTTGTAGTGCCCTGATAATTTTATTTTAATATAAGCCATGCTTCAAGGAAATTTTGCACTTATTTCCTGAGAACTAATCAATTAATTTAGGAAGAGTCAGTATCTTTATAATACTGACAGCTCACATTCCAGAATATAATATATAATATCATTCATTTTAAATTATTTCATATTATCATTAGTTAAGTACTGGTTCATATATATTCTTCATGTGTATTATGAACATTGTAAAAATTATTTCTGTGCATTTTCATGTTGTGCCATTTATGACTCTTCTAAATTTAGGAGTTCTAATTTTATTATTAAGTATTATTCTTTTATTGTATTTTATATTTTTATTTTATAATTAATAACATTACTAAATTATCCCATTGTGTCTAATAGATTTTTAATTCATTTATCTAAGTTGTCTAAAAATTTTATCTAGCCATAATGATATTTGCTAATTATTTTTAGAATTTATACCTATCTTTTTGTTTCACTTTGTTGTTAGAATTCCCTGAATAAAGTAAAATATTATTTAACAGAGCCAGATGCTATGTTTTTCTGATTTTATTGAAATATTTTTCAGCTTTGTTCATTGATGTTAGTTTTCAATTTGATAAACAAATAACACATATACCCTCAAACTTTGGTGCATGTGTGCACAAATAGAAATGTAGACATGTTCATATTAAGGAAGTTTTATTCTCCTTATATTTTACTTAGAAAATTAATCAGGGAGCCATGTTGAATTGCATTAGATTAATTTTGTGAATGCTGCTTTATTAGCAGTATAGTTGTTAAGTTTGCATTGACATTTAAATTCATAAAACATAATAGGCTTTCCCTGTACAAAGTAAAATTAACATTTAGATAGCATTTAGGTCATGAATGACAATAGCATAAACAAAGATATTATGCTTCTTTAAAAAAATATATATTATGACTTTTAATTATGGTTTCTTACAAAAAATCCCAGGAAAGGAAGTTGAGGGGTTGTGAGCCATCTGACCTCAGGGAGGCCATCAGCACTTTCCAATTGCACACCTTGCTAGCTATATAGCTTACTCAAGGTGGGAAACTATATCCCATTTTTGGGAGCAGCCACATCTCATGAATCCTCGTTATGAGGAACAAGGCCATAGTATGTGCCCAGACTCTCAATCTTTGATCCAATATACTACAATAAATTTATTGAATATATATTACAAGGAGGATTCAAAGCAAGAAATGAAAACCTCAAGTGTCTTAAGAAGGAGTAAAGACCCCTAATCAGCTGTTAACCTTCCCTTCAAGAGAATATTCAGGTAATTGCCTTTGCTTAATTTATTAATGTAATCAATGCTATTGGAATTTCATTGCTAAATTTTCTAATATTGAAGCATATTTACTTTACTGGAAATAAAATCAATGGAGATAGATTTATTCTTCTTTTAACATATAACTGTGTGATATTTGCTAATGTTTATTTGGATTATTTACATCAATATTCATAAATAAAAAGAAATGACTCTAACTTTTCCCTAATATTTCATTATGAAAAATTTCATAATGTTTCATAATGTTAAATTTCACGGCAAACATAAAAGAGTTTTATGGTGACATGTTCTACTGATTTTGTACTTTGTTAATTAGTTATCTATCCATCTATTCACCACCAATCCATCCAACTTCTTTAAGCATTTCAAATTAAATAAAAGTTATCAGTTCACTCCAACTTCACCAAGTTTATCATTATTAGAATTCAATATATCCTCAGACTTTTTGTTTTGGTGTGAAATTTAAGTGCAATGCAAAGAAAAAAAATCTTAAGGGCATATCCACTGACTTTTGATAAGTGTATATAGTTGTGCAACCCCAATTCATCCTGGAAGGTTCAGTCATCTCCCTCCCCAGGTAATCCTTATCTTCACATTTCCTCTGAAAGGCATCCATTTTCTGATTTTACCACCAAAGTTTAATTATGCTATTCTAGATCTTTATGTAAAAGAATCAAACTCCGTTGTAAGCCTTCTTTCAGTCAGCCTAAGATTTTTGAGGCAAATCCATTTTGTTGCTTTATTAGACTTCATTCTTTTAAACTACCTAATTAGATAAATATACAACAGTTTGTTAATCCATTTTCCTATTGATAAGCATTTGGGCTATCTTCTATGGACATTATTTTGCATATGTTTTTATTTTAATTCCTTTCCAGGAAATTTCTAGGAGTGGATTGGTTGGGTCAGAGAGTAGTTCTATGTTTAGTTTTATTAAGAAACTGACAGTTCTCTTGCCATAGTGTTTGTATAATTTTACCTTCCCACCAACAACATAACAAAGTTTCTTCCCTCTCTCTCTCTTTTACCTTGCCCCTCCCTCCATCCTTCCTTCATCTCCTTCTGATTGTTTTTCTTCATTTAAATTTCCACAAGTTAAATTACTTGCTGTATCTAACAGTAAAGACAGTTTAACTTTTTTTTTCCCAAGGAAATTTTAGTTGAAACATAAAACTAGGAACAATGACCAAGATTACATACTTGACCCATCGTCAGCAATGTTAGATTTTTATTCTTTACCTTTCTAGTAGGTGATCATTAAATTAATATTTTACTAGCAATTTTAAGGGTATACATATTACCCATCTTTTTCTATTTTAGCCTATTTTTATATCTTCCTTTGTAATTTTCTTCTTTATGCCACAAATACATTCTCCATTGGAATGCTCATTGTTCTCCCACTTCTCGCCTTGATCACATCTCTCTTGCCACCTCAAGGAGATTGATCAGGGAATTCATTCTTTGTCCTGCATCATTAATATTTTTCTTTATACTAGATCATTTGATCGCCATAGTGTATTGTTATATTCTAATTTTTAAAAACCCTTATTTTTACAAGATATCGCTCACTAGTTACCACATCATTTATTTTCGCTATTGCAATCAAACATCTTTACTTGATTACATCAATCCATCCATTATACTGGTCATGTCAAACTCACCATTGACATCCTCATTGATAAACATGTCTTCGTGCATGTCATACTTGTCATTACAACATTTGGTATAGTCAGTCATTCTGTTCGCATTGATAGTATTTCCTTACTTTGCTTTGAGGTTATCACATTTGTTTTTGCAGGTGGGAGTAGAAGTTTGATTAAAGTTCAATTTCAATTGTTCCACTCAGGCTTTCTATTACTCAATCAAGTTTGAAAATTTTAATGTTTCTAGACAATTGTTCATTTCTTTCATTGGTATATAATTGTACATGATAATAATGAGTAATAATATTAAACATATTGCCAAATTTAGAAATGTGATGAGTGACTCTGTGCCATTGTCTGGTAACAATGCAATAAAATTTAAAAGTACAGGTAAAATAATCCTAAACAAACTCTATTTAGTGACTAAAGCATACACATTCAGTCTCAACTCTGAAGTTTATAATTGTGTAGATGAAATAACCTGTAGGCAAATGATTACTGCCAGTCCTCAGCAGAAAAACTAATACAAGACTGGAACACATATAAGCAGAGACTGTCTCTGATTGGGAAACTCAGGAAGACTTTGTAGGAAAGTGATATGTGAGCTAAGCCTTGTGCATTTGTGTGTGTGTGTGTGTGTGTGTGTGTGTGTGTGTAAGTCATGGGCATTGCTAGAATTTCCTCTGTTTGCTTCTTCTGAATTTATATTCCTTTCCCAAAGAGGGGGATTTTGTGTGACATGATTCATGATCTTCCAATTTTTTTTTCCAAAATTATATGTCATTTGTGGTTACTTTTACATCTCAGTTTCAGTGTCTTGACTAAGATAAATATGCACTTTAATTCAATTGTGTATTTATTCCTTTTGGATACTTTTTTGGTAAGCCTCATTTGCCTGAGTTTATAATCAGTGGTATATACCTTCACAAGGTCTTCTAGTAAGTCCTTTTACATTTCTGGTATCTTTATTTAGAATGATTGGGGTGATTGTAGCAGTTGTGTGAATCTCTAGAGAAGACAAATCCTGAGGCATATTTTGAAGAATTTTGTAATTTCCAAGTTCAGAAGATGCCAGGTCCCAACTATTGATCTTATCTGCATCTGGAAACTGCAACTATTCTTTTAACAAACAATTAGAACAGAGTGACAAATTTATCTGCCTTATATGCCTCTGTTTCCCATTGTGATTCCTAGCTAACAGTGTACTAGTGAATGCAGATATTAATTACTTTCTTGGGAGTCTTTGCCTCAGTGACCCCACCAGTAAATGCATCACATATCTCTCATTCTGACTTCCTCACTCTCACATGATTTTAGAGAAAAAGAAGATTTCACTCCTTTTATGAGTTTACGCATTTCTTCATTTCTGGTGGCTGCTTTTCAACCTCAGGTAAAAGGTGGTAGGCTTTCTGCCAAGAAAGTCTACACATTTCTCTCCACCTGCAAGTGTCTCTAAAATCTTCAGGCAAAATGTTTATGGAGATAAAGCCTATGGCTCCTTTATCATAAATAAATAAGTAATTAAATGCTCTTCTGTTAATCAGATTAAACAAAGGTGAGTATTATTTTTTAAGTATTTTATCAGACACATATATGTTTAACTTATTTGAATTGACTAAAAAAACTGTTTGTATAGAGATCCCAAACCATTAATTAGTCACTACAATTCATGGAGGAAGTGACAATTAGAAAATGCATTCTGAATACAATGCTAATATCATAAATAACTGTGCCCCCTTTCATCATATCAATGGACCTTGTTCTGTAGAAAAAAAGAGCTTTATGGATCATTTATGATTAGATTAAATTTTTAGGAAATATAAAGCAATTGTTTAACATATTATTAAAGAGAATAAAAATGAATGGTTTTCATTGTGAATGTATAGCCATGAATAATTTTTGGAGTGGTTAGCCCTACTTTTATTTTCTACCTTATTCTATATTATGGTCTTGTTTAAGAGTTTTCCTTACCAAGAAGAAACTTGCAGATGGAAGCATCTGACATAGCTGCAACCATGATGCAACTTCTCTGAGTACCTTAACTTGGTTCAGAAGGAAAATCTCTGGACTTGAATGTCTTTCATGATATCTAGTTTATTTATGAAGAACTGTGTTAATTATGACAGGATATAATATTGAGTCAGAAGACAAAAATCTGTTTATTTGTCTTTTATTTGTAGAATGAATTAAGTGGGGAAAATGTGAGATTGGAGGACAAACAATGAGTGTGTGTCTTTGCATGTATTTGTGAATTGTCTAATTAGAGATAATGGCTAATGCAATTATGTAAATGAGATTAGCAGGAAATAGCTTGTAGAGAAAGGAAAGCAGAGAGATGGGAAATACTTATTTTCTATGCAAGTCTTGGCTATATGGCCTTTAAAACATATTTATTGCTCTTTCCTGCAAGATTCTTATAACATGCATGGTAAAGCTAACTGTAATATAGGAAAAAAGTAGATAAAAAAGTCAGTGTGTCATAAATACAGAATGACTGTTAAACACACACACACAAATTCAGAAGCTCACAGAGCAATACATACATTAAAATAGTATTGATTTAAATATTTTATAAACTGAGAAGCTGCTGCATGTATTTATCTTGGAAGAAACATGATAAAGAGTCACATTCCAATCAATTATTCAAATATGATTCAGTAAGATAGCTATAGGACAGGATTATTAGAAATACAGGAGGCAGAATTTGAGATCAAATATGAAACTGGAGTTTCAGTTGTGAAGCCTGGAAAACGGTATGCACTATTTTCAAGAAAGTCATCAAAAAACTTTTGTGGTTGAAACTTGGACTCATTGCTAGATACATTGAATTAAATGTGACATTGGAATATGCATACTATAAAACACAGACATACTAGTACACAGTTTCATAATCAAAACTGATAAAAACAAATTGGACATAAACACATGGTGTCAAGAGCAATGAATTGAAGTCATGTGACTGGGTGAAACATTTGAGAAGAACTGACACATAAAGAGCAGAAAACCGATATTGAAAACAGTCAAATGACAATGATGGGAAGAGGAAGAATAAATTTCAATATAGAAAAATCTGTCATAATGGAGGTAGAATTAAACTGTTAAGAATTTCATAATGGTCAAAGTTTAAAGAATAAAAATACAGTGATTAACATATTTCATCATTAAAAGCAATGAGGCAGAATGGAACTGTGGCAAACCCACCGGATTTACTGTTATGAGATGATTTGTGAGTTCTGCTTCAGTAAACCGAAACGATAGAAAACCTATATAGGATAATGAAATGTAGTAATGTGGAAAGAAGGGAACTTCGACTGCTGTCTCCTACAATAGTGAAATCAGAAAATCAACCATTCTGATTACACGTAGATAATGAAATCATATAACTTTACATCCTCATTTAGAACAGGACAGCAGAAAGTGAAGAGAACAAAAAGGACAAAATGAACTCTATTAGCACTGTTAAGTTCTAAAATTGAGGCGCTACATGTATATTTGGAGGCAGAGGTAAAGAAAACAGAAACAGAGATAGCGCACGGGCGATGGACCCGCTCAGGGACAGGGTCAGACTCGACTCGCCCAGATTCCCCTCAGAGGGCGCTTACAGCGGTCCCAAACTCAGCCCGGCGTCAGCGACCCACGCCCGCTCCGCCCACGCAGCCACTGATGCACTATGGGTGGGGACCTCCCCCCCCGCCATCAGCCCGGCTGCCCGGCGAACCGCCCTCTGAAGGGCAAACGAGCTGGCCACGGATTGACGGCGTCCCCAGGCCCCAGGCCCCGCCTTTAGGGGTGTTCCTGCCTTGTCGCCGGAGCCCGCCCCTGCAGGCCTGGATTGGCCCTGAGATTCGCTCCACATTCCCGTTGGCTGGCGACCTGTCAGTCACCTCACCCCGCCCCCTTGTGCCCACCCAGCCAGCTTGGTCCCAGCGGAAGCCGGACCGCGCGTTGATTGGCTGAACAGAGCTGTCCATCATGGAGAGGGCCACGCCTTTTTGTGGCACGGTGTATGGGAACCTCTGTCAGACCTTGTTGCCCACCGGCGCTTTCTGGCGCTGCCGGCCCTTCAAGTCCCGCTCAGTCCGGCGGCGCGGCGGTGGCTTTAAGAGGTCTGGGGTGATTTGGCACTGAGGCCACACTGAGCTAGTGCACGTGTTCGGGTCGTGAGCCACGTGGGGATCCAGGATTGCAGTGAGGGACGGATTACCTGGCCCACGTTGCGGGCCGGGCGGCGAAGCGAGCGCGCCGCAGCCAGTGCCTTGTTTCCCCCGGGTCCCGGCTCCGCGGTAGCGGTAAGTTTTCGGACCCAACTTGGCGTCTGGGCGGGGCGCGGGGGCGTGGGCAGAATCCCCCATAAGCGCGGAAAAGTGGGGAGAGCGATACTTGCGCTTGTTGCGTTTCAGGAGCGCCCGTCTCGCGCCCCAGGTAAAGTTCCTGCTCACTTGCGGTGCCGGGGGCGCGAGTGGGTCCCGGAAACTTGTGCGCAGCGCCTCCCCGGGTCCTGCACGCCCCCGGGCCCGGTTGGAGACCAGGCTGGGCCACGTCGGACTGGGAGCGCTGCTTCCACGGGCGGCCACGGGCGGCACATGGGAGGATGAGGGGCGCGGGGTCTTGCCGGGGCTCCCGGCCCAGCCCAGCTCTTTTCACTTCTTTCCTAGAGGCTTTCCACTTTGGCTGTGTAGAAAGAAAAATGACCATCCTTTTACTAAAGGAGAGTAGGTTTCCATACCACCATGGAGCATTTGCAGTGGTCATTATAGATTACATCCCAACTGTGTTGTGATACCATTGGGATCATTCAGAGATCAGAGGTTTGTGCTCATGTCAAATGAGGTGTGTTCGTCATTTTCACATTCAGTATTCCTTCCACAGTATGGAAATTACTACAAGTGACCCTCTAAAATTGACTAGGAAACAAGAAAAAATAAAGAACTTATAAATATTGGAATTTCATCCCCGCACTTTATTTCTTCAGCCAGAAATGTATGAGGCATCTTGGACTCTGGTTCTTTTTCATGACAAATCAGCCACTAAAGTCCACTGTTCCCTCCTAGTAATTCTCATATTAGTTTGCCATTATTCTACCCTAACTTAGAAAAGAGTGTAAATTGCTTGCTATTTTATAAATATTTGTTGAATAAATAAATGATTTAAAAGACGGACACATATTGTGTGGAATATTAACCTCATTAAATCAGAACACCTAAGATAATAATGATTACAGTTCAATAAGTTGACTAGTAATGATGTATTAAATTAAATAGATTCATTATTCAATTTCATAAATATAAATTGTGCTTTAACTATTTTATTATTTTCCTATCATAATATTTTTGTGGCCATGAAAATTGTACTCAGAAGTAGCAGTGGCAGCATGCCTCCTTCTTGATTTTAGTGTTAAAGGAATTGTGTTCAAGATTTTCACAGTAACTATGGTATTAGAAGTAGCTTTGTAACTTGCACAGTAACTTGTAAGGTCAGAGAAGTTCCTGTTCATCTTTGGTTTTCTGAGAAAAAAATTAAATACAGTTCAACACAAACAAATCAACATCAACAAGATCAATATTTCTGCATATATTTGGAAAGTTTTAATATTTTTATTTTAAACCATTATTGAAATGAATTGAATTCTTATATTTACTGAATCTTGCTTGTAAATCTGGGCCAAGCACAATTTCATCATGATTTTTAAAAGAAATATTTGGCTGGATTTAGTTAATGAGTGTTTTATTCATAGATTTTTGAGTCTGTGATAAGTGTTCCCTATTCTTTCTGGACTAGTGCTTTTCTAGGAATATAATCCTGATGATCAGTGAAGAATACATGTTGTCCCTACTTTCAGGAAGACTGTAGTTTACTACTAAAAACAATGTGTGAGGATTTGAAGCCAGGTGGACCCCTAAAAATCATGTCCTTAGAGTGTAAACCTACTGTAGTTGGGACCCTTTGATTTGATTATTTCAGTAGGGTGTGACCCAGGGTGGATCATAATCCTCTTACTGGAATCCTTTATAATCAGGATTAAAATGGTGGTAGACAAAGATAGAATCCCACAGAAGCACAGAGAGAAAGCCACAAGAGCAGAGAGGAAGCCAGAGCAAGCCAGAAACTGAAAGCAACAAAACACAGAAGAAAAAGGATCATCAGCAACTGAACTCTCAGGGAGAATGCATTGCATGATGATGCTTTGATTTGGACATTTTTATCAGCCCCAAAACTGTAATCTTGTAACCTAATATATCTCCATTGTAAAAGGCAACCCCTTCCTGGCATATTGCATTTTGGCAGCCCAACACAATAAAACAAAATGTAATAGGGAAGTTATAGGGGAGTGCAGGAACTGTCAGCTGTGGGAAGTGACTTATTCCTAGGGGAAATTGCATTTAATATTGTGACAGTTTGGGGATTTCTGTAGGTCCCAGAAAATATGTTCTTGGAGCTAATCCATTCCTCTCAGTGTGGGACACTTTGACTGGATTGGATTCAGTTGGGAGGCATGATGCAGGGTGGGTTTTAGCCCTCTTGTTGGAGTTCTTTGTAAGTGGAGAAACATAGTGAGACACAGAAAAAAGCAGGGAAGGAAAAACTCCTTTTGCAGAGAGAGAGGACCCTGAGACTGAGGCTTAAATCAGTGGGGCCCAGAGGCCCAGGAAGAGACTCCCTTTGAGACTGAGAGAGAGGCCTGGATGAGAGAGGAGAGTGAAGACATATACTTGACTGCCCACAGCTGAGCTTGGAAAGAGAGCTTTGCTTGATGCCTTGATTTGGTCAGAGCTGCCATTTTGCACTGCAGTGTGCCTGATTGCCCACAGCTGTAGCTTGTGTGAGACAGCATCTCTGATGATGTGATTTGTACACTGCATGCACTCAGAATTGTAAGCTTTTAACCTAATAAATTCCCATTATAAACACCCACACATTTCTGGTATATTGCTCCCAGTCATTTTTAGCAAACTAAAACAAATATAAAACCTAGAATAAAGGAATGAAATTGGGGGTAAGAGGAAATCTGACCAAAAGAAATGGGTTGTACATCTAAGACAAGAAAGAGAATGGAGGGCTGGTGAAGTTCTGGTGTGTTGTCTCAGTGGCACCACTAGGTATCATTTAAGTAGCAGGTAAGATTCTGGCAGGTAGGAGAAGTCATTTCTGGTGGTCAGGGTGAAGGATGTACTCCCAATTTTTAGTAGAAATGTGAGAATAAAGAAGGGAGGACAGGGCACAGAGAGTATTGACAAAGAGAGTAGCTGGTGGTCATCCCTTGGCTTGGAAGGACAAGAGAAGGAAAAGGGCTTACAAAGTCAATGGAGATTGGGAACTTTGGAGAGGACTTCAATCTTGAAGGGAAGCACATCTTGAAGGGAAGCAGCTACTCTCAGAAATGTGGTATGATGAAGTAAAGAGAAAGCAGGGAAAATACTCTCCTATTTCATCCCAAATTTTCTCACCATTGTGATTTTCTGTTGCTTTGAATCAGGAATCCTAACTACAATTCAG
>JAQZBX010021074.1:7943-32657 GCA_029593785.1 Cabassous unicinctus
CCCCCTCCTCCCCGCAGGAGACATTTGACATTGCGTCTGGAAATATTTTTGGTTGTCACAAGTTGGGGCTGCTATTGGCATCTCACGGGTAGAGAGAGGCTGCTAAACTTCCTGCAGTGCGCACAGGACAGGCACCCAAAACCAAGAATTATCTTGCCCCAAACGGTAGTAGTGCTGAAGACGAGAAACCCTGACCTGCAGTGCATTTCCCAGACTTAGAATTTTGTCTCTCTCTGTAGATATTAACCTAACTTCATTTGCTGTTTTATGTGTGTGTGTGTGTGTGTGTGTTTTGGGCTGTGGGCAGAGGGGTGCCTACTCAGGCTGGGACTGACACTAACGTTTTAATAAAATAAACACTCTTTTCCCATCCCCTAAGTAAGCACTGGCCTTGGTGGTGTCTGGAGCTCTTTTGCTTTAGCCACTAATCAGTTGTGTGCCCTTAAAGAAATCACTGGTCCTCAGGGTTTTTTTCCTTCTAAAATGAGGAATTTTGGCTAAATGATCTCTACCAGCCAAATCTATATAGTTTTCTGACTGGCCAGCTGTGCGTTCTTGGTTGGCTTCTCTTAATTGGGCCTTGAAAAAGAGGAGTCATAGGAAGAGGTGCCAATATTAACCTCTCTCTTTTTTTTTTGAGAAATAACGCTGTCGCTAGCGTGCCTGCTTTGAGACTAGGTTATTTAAGTGGACACGTTTGTAAAAAGGCAAGTAAGTTTATGTTTTTTGTAGGACATATAATGAGCAACATTTAAACTTAGAGAATGACTCTGTGCTTCAGGTTCACGATATCTGACGTCTTCATACAGTGCACTGCTTAAAGTTAAAACTTCTGACTTGGTGACTTCCTTTAGGACTGGCTGAAAACGAAAGCAGAATAAGATTTTCTATTCTCTGAGAGAAGTGCTATTTGGAATAGAATAAATTATTTCATGATGGGCCACGCTGAATTCCTGAGGCCCATCTGACTAGCAGATAATAGGACAAGAAGGCAAGGAGGGAAGCTGTGTGTAAATGTGTTTGGGGGTGTGTGCGGCCGAGTGTCCAACTCAATAATTATCGCTCGTATTCATATCACAACAAAGATGATATCATCAAGCATCTTTGCTCAAAGGAAGTTCTGAAGTTAACCCTGAGAGTGCCTCGTAACCAGAAGCAGAGACTGTTGTAAAAGAGCACATTTTCCCCTTTCTTGGAAGAGTCAACGAGAAATGCCTTGAGTTGTCTCTAAACCCGTATTTACAGCCGTATTACCATATATGTACCTGGCAAACAAGACTTTTGCTCTTCTAGAGGGAGTTTCCTTGGCCTCTTGCCAGTAAATTGATCAAATGCTGGCAACTCTTCCTTTATCTGGCCATTCTCTTGTTTTTCCTCTGCAAGGCCTAGAGGTTTGCCTGGCTTTGCCCGTCTTTCGTCAGCCTCACTGGGGGCTGCTTGACTCAAACGTGAAGTGGTATCATTTTGTGTTAGTGGCTGCTGTGGCCCACGTTTCAGAGGGACCAGCTGCCTTAGGGCCTCTTGGATCTTCAGGTATTTTTAAGCCTTCATGCATAAGTTCTTCTTTGCTTGCCCGACTTAAGAGGAAGATTTTTAAATTTTTGTTGATTTTAAACCATCTTTTTGAAAGCAAGCAGCAGTGAAACCAGCCCTAAAGGACTTTGGCAAAGGTCCTTTGTTTTTTAGGGGGTGGAGGTGGTACGGATATGCCAAGAAAGAACAGAGAAGGCAATGGATTTTAATTGGCTGCATTTTTCAGCAGAAGAATGCTTTCCAAGTGCATTGTGCTTTGGGGCTGAGTGGCAACATTGGGTGACTGAAAGGTAGACCCACAGGCCACTGTGTTGTTGTGATGCTGTCATCCGTTCCTCACCTGGCCGCAGAGTTGGTATTGCTGGTTTTATTAGAAATAGTGGGGATCAGGTACTGCTGTAGTGCCACTGGAGTTGGCATTGACATGTTCAGATAAATGCATCTTATGCTGTGTCCTCTTTTGGAGTTGCTGGTTCATTGGGCTGATGCTCCACTGATTGTAAGCCCTTAGGGAGTCTAGAAGGAGATTAGAAAATAGAGCTGATTAGCAGGTAGAGTATTAGCTAACAGGGGCTAAGTAAGCACTGCATTTTCATTTTCTAATTGAATCATCAACACAACTTAGTGAGGTCAGCCCTCATTTTCCCCATTCTGCCGAAGAGGAAGTCAAGACCCTGGAGGAGTAGGCAGCGTGTCCCCAGGCTTCCTGACAAAATTAGAATAAAATGCAAATATCTTACCCTGGCTTGTGGTGTCCCGGGGCTCTGGTTTATCTCTCATCTCTGACCTTACCCTGTACTTTCTTTATCCCTGTTAATACTTCAGTCTGTGTAGCTGGCTTTCTGTTTCTTAAACTTCCCAAGATCTTTTCTGCCTTAAGGCCTTTGTATTTGCTCTGCCTAAAATGCCCCTCCACCTGATTTTTTAATTTTTTTTTTGGCATTACTGCCTCTGTCTTGACTTTGAGGTCTTAGCTTAAATGTCTCCTGTTTTCTCTGATTAGCCAATATTACGTTATCACCCAGCTGCATCACCCACTTTTAATTTGCTGCTTAGTACTTATCACTATCTGATTTCCCCCTTACTTGTTTTATCTTTTTTCTCCCTCATTTACTGTTTGCCTTCACTAGAATAAATGCAGCATGAGAGCAGGGACCTACTATCTCTTGTTTGCACCTATATCCCCAGCACCTGGCAAAGTGGCACATAGTAGGTGCTCAGCAAATGTGTAAAATAAAAAGGATTTAGGTTTCAAATTAGGGTGTCCATTCTCTAAAGTCCTGGACTGTTTGCTTGTCTGTTTTGCATTTTTACCTTGTTATATCCAACTTTTCATATTCATACAGTTTTGAATCCTAAGCACACACCCACTGCCAAAGCAAATATAAAGTTAAAAAAAAGTTTACAGCAATATTTTTCAAACTCTTGGTTTCAGGAGCTCATACAAATTATTGAGGATCCCAAAGAACTTTTGTTTATGTATGTTAGTTCTGTCTATGTACTTAACCATTGTTTATGTATGTTAGTTCTGTCTATCTGTACTTAACCATATTAGAAATTAACAATGAGGAAATTGGAAAGTATTTATTTTTTAACTTGTTAAAAATAATATCTCCCCCACGGCAATGAAAAGTTTTAATGGGAATCCAGTATTTTATGCATGATTGTTCTGTAAACCTACAACTTCTCTAATAAAAAAAATATATTGAATGTTAACATAAGTATCTTTTTTATGAGCAAAAGCTATACTTTCCAAAATAGCAAATTTAGTGCAAAGAGTAGCATTGTTTTACATTTTTGCAAATCCCTCTAAAGTCTGTCTCAATAGAAGACAGCTGGATTCTCCTATCTGCTTCTGCGTTTAGTCTATGACATCACATGTCATGTAGGCTCTGGAAACCTCCACTGTATACTTGTGAGAAACTGAGAACGACAGAGACAAATGACATCTTAGTAGTATTATGAAAATAATTTTGACCTTGAAGGTCCCCTAAAAGGGGCTGGGGAACTCTGATGTACCCATGGACCATCTTCACAACCACTGGCTTCTTGGATAGATAGGCACTGGAAAGACTAGATGGTGGCATGGAACATTTGAGAGAGGGGCAAGTAGAAGGTTTGAGAGGCATAAAGAAATTGAAAGTCCCTAACTCTGGGTGTTGTATCAGATCTTTCTGTTCAGAAATATGTGCATGGGGATGCTTTTTTATTTTTTTTGGGGGGGGGGATGCTTTTAAGCTGTTTTTGCAAAACAAAATCACTTCCTGCCTGAAGCTCCTCCTGAAAATGTAGAGGAACACTGAGAACTCGGAGACTAGTGGTATTTTTTGTGTGTCCCCTCCTTTTCTGATGAGTGAGATTATACCAGGCACTCCAGAAGTTCTCCTGATGAGTTGTTAAAAGATTTTTTAAGCCGAGAGATTTCTCTCAGTATCTGAGAACAGTAGATTAAAATGCAGCTTCCTTTATAGCTGTTGCTATACAACCCTTTCTTGGTTCTCTTTGGAGCTTTTGGCTGCAGCTGAAGTTGAATACTACAATAGAAATTTTTATTGTCTTGAAGCATCATTCCTCTTAGGATCTGTCACACTCTTGTTAAAGGAATCAAGGTGGAAGCTGTTATAAACAGATTAAGTATTCCACGTTGGCCAGCCTAGCTATTTGAGAAAAGTAAATGGTTACAGATCCAGGTCTTTGGGTAGTGTTTTGCGTGTCTTGGGTGACGTTTATAAAGTTGTCAGTGGTAAGGTAATTGGGAGGTGAAACCCAGGGGAACTTGTTCATCTAGAAATAAATGGTGCAGGAGTGGCAGGGGGGTGCCCATTGCCTGACACCAGTAGAAGGCCATAATTGAAGGTCCGAGTCTGACGGGCTTTATTACTGAAAGTAAGATTTTTCAGTCAGTCATGTGGCTTCACCTTAATTAAACGACGCAGTCTTGTTTCTACGTGTCAGTAAAAATCTAAGGGCCCATGGTTTTGGGGTCCATTAACTGGTGTAAAGTTGGCTCCTAAATTCCTCCCTTTTCCATCTCCCCTTGAGGATTCAGGTGATACCTTAGGTGGCTTCTCGGTTAATGAAAGTGTTCTAATTTAGTCTCCGTTTCAGGAGTTGCTAACTTTTAAATTCTGAATTGTGTGTAGGCAGGAAGGAGTTGAGATTTTTTTTTTTTTTTTAGAAAAATGAATAAAATGCAATTAGTTAAGTGTGTGCAGGAGAAATAGATGGGGAAAAGGACAGTGAGTTTTCTGCCACAGTCAAAGCTTGTAGCAAAAAACAAAAACAAACAAAAATAACCAACCATATCTTGAACTGCTCAAAATTAAATGAACATATTTCTTTCTCAGCTAGGCTGTGTTTAACTTGTTTTTAACACCAAAGAGAAGAGGTTCTGAATATGAATTATCATTCTTTTGAAGAAATTTCCACCCCATTCCACCCCACCCTCACTTCCAGCAGGGGGCCTGGCTCCATGCTAGAGGGGGAGGAGAGGTAGTTGAGTCTGGATTTGACTGTCAGGGGCATTGTAGAGTAGGATACTGGAAAGCAGCTGTTCCTGGCATGCGCTCTGCTGTCCAAGTCTCAGCCACCTCAAAGGCTTTCTGAGAATTTAAACATTCCTGGGACCCTTGTTTAGTCTGAGCTGTTCCCAACAGTGCTGACAAAGTAAGAAACATATATCCAAGAGAAGAATCCTAAGTGAAGGGCAGAGATAAGTGAAGACTTTGAAGGGAAAAAGGTGAACTGATTTCATTTCAGTCTATTCAAAAACTCAAAACGGAGCATGTAGCAAGGGCCAGGTATTGTGCTGAGCACTTTACATGGGTTATTTGGTTTAATCCTCCCAGTGACCCCAGAGGCATGAAAGGTTGTGCCCTTTTTTAACAGAGGAAGCTTTACAGCTCTTAAGTGATGAAGCTGTAATTCAAACCCAGGGATTTCTGCATCTGTTCTTTTTTTTTTTTTTTTTTGCGGTACCAAGGCTGGGGATTGAGCCCAGAATCTCATATGTGGGAAGCTGGTACTCAACCACTGAGCCACACTGGCTCCCACACTGGTTTTTCATGTTTGCTTGTTTTTTTTTTGTTTTTTGTTTTTTTTTAGGAGGCACCGGGGATTGAACCTGGGACCTCCTATGTGGGAAGCAGGCACTCAACCGCTTGAGCCACATCCACTCCCCTCTGCATCTCTCTTCTAAGTGTGCACCCCTGCCAGCACTCGGGAGCCATTTTAAACATAGAGAGGGGGTGGCCAGTGGGGGAGGTGTAATCTTTCCCAAGGGTAGAAGTTAGGAATTTTAGTTTCCTCTCCCAAATTTCTCCTAGAAATCTGTAGAAAGGGGCTAATGGGATTTGCTATTCATCTCATAGTATAAGCTTAGTGTTAATTAGTTTTAGGAAAATGATCAGTAAATAACACAGGACAAATTCTATTAGGCAGCAGATAAGATGATGCTATAGTTAAACACGCTTGCCATGCCCCGGGCACTGTACTAGATGCTTGGAGATGCCAATGGGAACAAGAAGGCTGAGCCTCACAGGCTCAGTTCAGGGGGGAAAACGAGTAAATAAGCAAGTAAGTAAGCAATTTTAGGACCATGATAGTGGGTCCAGATAGGGTGACCGGGTTTATATAGAGAAGTGTATTGGGGACATATAACCCAGATTTGGGAAGTGAGAGGGGCCTCCAGGGGTGGTGTCGTCTAAACTGGGCTAGTAAAGGTGATTGAGAGTTAGCTGAATGCAGAGGTAGGGGAGGGAGAGGAATGTCTCAGGTAGCAGGAGCAGCTTGTGCAAAGACCCAGGGGACAGAGAGGTGCACAGCATGCAGGGGAATCTGAAAGACTTTCACTACAGCTGGAGGATACAGGGCAAAGGGGAGCACAGAGAGAGGTGAGGAGGGGCAAGTAGGCAGGGGCCAGATCACAAAGAGCACCACTGAGATTCTGGGAGCTTTTAGCAGGGGAATGACATGGTCAGATTTATATTTCTAAAAGATCATGCTGGCTGCTGTGTGCAGAATAGATTGTGGGGGAAAGATGGATCCAGAGGGCCTCATGGAGTCCAGCTGAGAAATGATGCTGACTGGGAACAAGTTGGGGGTGGTGGGATTACAAAGAATTGGAGAATTCAAGAGATGAAGATTTGATGCTCAATTAGATGTCTTCGTTTATTTGACAAGTATTTACTGAGCACCTACTGTGTACTAAGCATTGGTGTTGGGAATATAGTGGTGCTCAAGACAAATCCCAAAACGATTCCTGGGATGCAGTGGTGTGCCTTGTGGTGAGGGTGCCAGAATGGAATCACACAAATGTGAACTTGTAGCTGAGATAAATGCTGGGAAGGAGAGATCTGGGGTGCAGAGAGTTTGTAAGAGTGGGGTTTGACCTCATCAGGGAGGTTGGAATAACTTTTATGGTGGAGATGGTAACTGAACTGAGATCTGCAGAGTGAATCGGGTTTAACTGGGGCAAAGGCTGGAGTATGGATGGCAGTGATTTAGGCCCAGGGGAACAATGTGGGCAAAGGCCCTGTGGCAGGGAAAAGGCTAGAGGGAAGACTGGAGGGGACACCAGGCTTTGGTGGTGGCTGCTGAGAAGGAGGGTGTGGAGGAGAAGAGGCAGATTGGGCAGGCAGATGAGCTCTTTGTGGCAGGCTGCCATATTGTGTGCCTCCAGGAGCAGAACCCTGAGAGCTATTGTCCATGCATTACAGACTTGGGTATCCTCATCGTATCGGGGTTACTGGAGCCAGCGGAGTGGACAGGAAGACCAGGGAGGGTGTGGAGAAGGCAAAGAGCAAAACCTCAGGATCTCAGATTCTGAGGCCCACCACCTCTGGCTTCTGTTCTCCAAGGAGGTCTCTGAATGTGTGTTTTTATTTCCATCTTTTTTCTTTTCTTTTCTTTTCTTTTTTTAAAAGATTTATTTATCTCTCCCCACTCCCTCATTGTTTGCACTTGCTGTGTCTGTTCCTCATTTTTATTTCTTTAGGAGGCACCGGGAACCGAGCCCGGGACCTCCGATATGGGAGGGAGGTGCTTAATTACTTAAGCCACCTCCGTTCCCACTTTGTTGTGTCTCTTGTTATGTTTGTTTCCTCTTGTGTCTCTTGTGTCATCTTGTCATGTCAGCTTGCTGTGCCTGCCCATTGCTTCAGCTTGCTGTCCTGCTCATCCTCTTTAGGAGGTACCAGGAATCTCTTCTTCCTGCTTTGTTGTGTCTCTCATTATGTTTTTCTTCTTGTGTCTCTTGTTGCAACATCTTGTTGTGTCAGCTTGCCATGCCTGCCTGTTGTGCCAGCTTGCTGTCTTCTTTAGGAGGCACCAGGAACTGAACCACAGACCTCCCATTTGGTAGGCGGGAGCCCAATAGCTTGAGCCACAACTGCTTCCCTCCACCTTGCTCAAGAATAGAATCTAATGAGCCAGCACATGGCATGATAGCTTGACAGAGCTTCTGCAGTCTTGGACCGTGTAAGCATGGCAGGGAGGCCACCTTTCTCTTCCCTGGACAAACCTCCCTGGAAGAATCTGATAATAGGTGCAGCACAGAGTGGTGGTCTAATACTAATAGCTGATGTGGGGTGAACACTTGCTTCATGCCAGGTACTTTGCTGAGAGCTTTATACACGAGTTCACTGAACCTCACGACAGCCTGGTGAAGTAGATATACCTGTTTCTCCATTTTATAGAAGGTGAAAGTGAGTCTTAAGGAAGTTACAGAACTTGCCTGGAGGCCCGCAGCGAGCAAGTGGCAGAGCTAGGATTGGACCCCGGCCCTGCCTGCCATGGGACAAGGACGAGCGGTGCTCTTGCGGCCAGGTTATCAGGAGAGGGGAGGATGGTGATGCTTGCAGAAAGAGGCACAGTCCTAAGGAGAAACAGCATGGATAGCATGTGTAGATTTAGAGGTCTTTGATGCCTCAGAGAACAGATCAATAGAAGCAAAAGCTCCGAGAGGCAGCTGCCCTTTTTTGGGGGGGAGTCGGAGGAGACAGGAGTATTTTCTAGCAAAACTGGACATGGAATAGGACAGAAGCTAAGACCATCAATCAGTAGGAGATGTAGTGGAGGATTTCCATTATTAGGTGAGAGATGGAATTACATCCTTTACAAGTGTCCTTCCAAAAAAATTTTTTTAAAGGATTCAATATTTATTCAATAGATATTTATTGAGTACAACTATATCAGACATAATGTTAGGCTTGAGGTATACTACTGAATAAAATGCAGGTCCTGTCCTCAAAGAACTTATAGGTTATTGGGGGAGAAAAGTTGACAAATACAATATTATGTAACGATTTCTATGGTAGACATGAATATGCGGTGCTATAACTGCATCTATGAGCGTATTTAACTCAGTTTAGGAGCAGAGGCCTGGAGGTTAAGGAGAACATGGCCCCTTTACTGTTTTTTTTTTTTCATTTTCAAAACAATTTATTCAAGTATATCATTCATACATGAACATACATAAACAATAAATGTATAGTAAAAGTTATGGTCTTACAAAAGAAACATGCACATCATCATACAGGGCTCCCATATATCATCCCACCACAAACACCCTGCACTGTTGTGAAATATTTATGACAAATCATGAAAGAACATCGTCAAAGAGTTGCTACTAACTATAGTCTGTATCTTATATTAGGTGTATTTTGCCTATAGTCTGTATCTTAAGTTCAGTGTATTTTGCCCTCAACCCACGCTCTTGTTTTATTTTTTTTCATAAACCATACAATTTATCTAAAAGTGTATAATTAGTGGCATTTGGTATAATCACCAAGTTGTGCATTCATCACTTCAATCAATATTAGAGCATTTTCATTATTAAAAAAAAAACAAACCACTATTATATACCCATATGTTAGGACTACTAATTACAAATCCTGTGTTGTGCTTTCACCATTTCCAAACATTTACAAACAATTTTTTACCAGTTCTGGACAGTCCTTCCAAATTTTATTCTATGATTCTTTGTATTTGGAAAGTCCAGAATGCTGTGTGGTTGGGAGTTGAGTATAATTCAGCATCATTCAGTCTTTCTCTCAGGGAATTACGGAGGATAATTATCTTCCCTAAGATAAATATCATCACGGGTCATACAGGAGTTCATTCATTAGATTCCAAGCTGACTTTCTTTTTTAAAGCAATTTTATTTTACTTTTTAAAAAATATATTTTTAATTTTTTAAAAAAGATACTTAGATTATATAAATGTTACATAAAAAATAAAGGGGATTCCCATATGCCCCGCTCCCTACACCTCCCGCACGTTCCCACATTAACAGCATCCTCCATTAGTGGGGTACATTCATTACAATTGATGAACACATTTTGGAGCATTGCCACTAAGCATGGATTAAAGTTTAAATTGTAGTTTACACTTTCTCCCACCGAATCTTGCAGGTTATGGCAAGATATACAGTGGCCTATATCTGTCATTGCAATGCCATTCAAGACAATTCCCAAGTCCCAAAAATGCCCCCATATTACACCTGTTCTTCCCTCTCCCTGCCTTCAGAACCTCCACATCAATGATAAAAGTTCATGCATTATGAAAGTCACATAAGTATGTAGTAGAATACCAGTAAGTCTACTTTGGTCCATAGTTCATTTGCCAGTCCTGAGGATTCTGGGATGGTGATGCCACTCCACCTCTCATTGAGAGGGGACTTCGATCCCATAGGGCAGATGGATGGGACTTTCAAAGCAATTTTATTGAGATATATTTACATGCCATACAATCTATCTAAACTGTGCATTTGTTTTAATCACAGAGTTGTGCATTCATCAACGCAATCAATTTTAGACCATTTTTATTACTCCAAAAAGAAAAAAACCCTACCGCCTAGCAGTCACCTCTCAATCCCTCTATCCTTCCCATGCCATACATAACTGCTAATCTAATACTTTCTCTGTAAATTTATTTATATTTACATTTTATATAAATGGAGTCAAACAATATGTAGTACTTTGTATCTGGTTTCTTTCACTTAGCATAAGACATTTTATTCAGGGAATCCTTTCTTTCACTGAGTTTAAGTTTTGAAGTCCTTGAATTGTTCAGAATTCCACTTTCTCTCATTAAAAATAATAAAAATAGGTGGCACTGAGCAACTAATGTATGTCAACCATTGTCCCAAGGACGTTTCACGCAGTATTTCAACAATACTCACAACAACCCTTCAAAGAGGGTTTTCCCCGCATTTTACAGATGAGGGAACGAAAGCAGACAGGTTTCAGTGGGCTTGGTGGCCGAGGATGGCTAATGATAATACTGACTTAGGTGCAGGGAGCACGGGTGGAGCTCTGGGGCTGAACCCCTGAGCCTGTTCTCATCTGTGCCAGGCGACCAACTCAAAAGCAGGCAGCCCTGGGTGTCCCTGTAGCGTGTGAAGCCCCAGCGCTCTGCAGCTCCAGCCACTGTGTGAGTGACACGGGCGCCCTGGGTACAGCTGCAAGTTCTCTAGGCACAAATGGGCCCTGATCAGATAAAGGGGCAGGCTCTCCCAACCTGCTTCTGAACAACAGGAAGTCTTCCAAAAGATGGCTGGCAGGCTGCTTTCCACCTCCCCCCGCCTCCAGGCCCCGGAGGCCTGTTCTGCTGACTTTCCCAGCCTTTGTTTTTCCTTCCAGGACACAGCTGATAATTGCAGCAGGCCCTCTGCAACTCCTCCTCCTGTCATAGGTGAGGGAGACCTCCAAAGGTTTCCAGCCAGACCAGGAAGGCTTCTGCCATCAGTTGTGAGGGGCATTGTTGCCTGAGCCCCCTGGGGAAGAACCTGGCCCCCCCCACCCCCATTTTGGTTGTTTTTAAATCAGGACCCTTGGCAGATTGCCTAGTCGAGGATCATTAACAGTGATGGGTATACTGGACTGTGTTTTCATGGGGAACTGTAAAATGTAGCTAAAGGTTACTTGCTCACTTGTCTACTTTAATAAGCATGTTGGTTCAAAAGAAGATACTTAGTTGTGTTTTTTTTTTCCTGACTTATGGAAGTATTAAGTGGCCATGGTGGGAAAATTAGGAGATGGAATTGTTGCTTAAAGATGAAATCAATTCTCCATAATCTTATCAACCAGAGGATAAAAACGGTTAACATTTTAACCCATGTACAGAGACCATCGTTGACAAAAAGCTTCAGTGAAGAGTCAGACAGACCTGAGTTATAACCCTGACCTTCTTGCTGCTTAATTTTGTAACTTGTGCTTCCTAACCTCTCTGTGCCACAGTTTCCCCATCTATAAAATGGGAATAAAGCTAGTGCCCACCTCATGGACTGGCCGTGAGGATTCAGTAAGGACATTTGTAAGCAAATATAGTAAGTGCTCCATAAATGCTAGCTATAATTATTTAAAACGACAATAATGCAGTTCTGTGCCATCTTGCTTTGTCATTCCACAACACTGAATTATGTCCTCCTCTTCCCAGTAAGGGCCTGGAACCTTTCATGAGTAACCAGCTGGTGATGAAAGTTGCCTTTAGAAAACAGCAGTCACCCTGGCCTTCCTTGGGGTCAAATGCTTCTTCGAAGGGCAAGACCAAAAAGGACAGAGTTGGTCTTGCTGGCTAAGGCCCTTGTCCTCTTGCCCAATCACGTACCTGGTCTCTTGCTTTCAGCACCTCCGCTGGGGCCTTCGAGGAAGTCAGTGTGTTCAGACACAAATTTGGTCTGAATCAAAATTCATACAGAAACTATTTTCCAATAACCGGCCCCAGAAGTATGTGGACTTCCTGACCCTTCATAATAAAGGTTTTGAACATAAGCACACAAGAGAAATATTAATGACTCTTAATATTTTTCACTGCGCAGCTTCTTTGGATGTTGTTTAACACTGATTTGTCTTTAGGTATAAAATATCTAGTTAGGAAGAAATGCCATAAAGATTGCCAAGATTCCAAGGAGCAACAGTGCGCAAACTGTCCTTCCTATGAATTATTTGTGTGTTTTCCCCCAAGGTTGTGATAGACCGGCTCTTTTGTTTGAGATTTTATTCTGTATTCTCTATTGCTGTATCTCTCTGTAAATAAGTGTTCAACGAAATGCTCTTTATCACTCTTGCAGTGTCTGGCTTGTTTTAGGGGAAATGAGCTTTTCCTTGCAGCTTTTCACAAGCAGTGAACTGAGGTTCTTTAATGGGTTGTTTTCAGCACCTGGGGCTCCTGCTAAGCTAGGAGAAATGCTTCCCAAGCTTCTCTGCTGATAATTGCTGCATAATTCTTCCTAAAAGGAAATTTGTCACCCAGAAAACAATTTTTAAAAAACTTTGTATTTTGAAATAATTTCAAACTTATAGTACAGTTGCAAAAATAATATAAAACCTATACAGAGAGCTCCAAAAGAACCCCCACCCAGATATCCAAATATCACCAACTTTCAGTGTTTTGCCACATTTGCCATGCCCTTCTATCTGTCCTTCCATCCATCTCTCTGTCCACCCATTTATCTCTTTTCTATACATATATTAGATTGTATATATCATGCTCTTTGAATGCTTAATACTTCTATGTATACTTCATATGAACAAGGATATTCACTTGTGTTAACCTCCTTAAGTACAGTTATCAAGTTCAAGAAGTAGAACATTGATACAGAACCTAGAGTCCGTATTCCAGTTTTTCATATGTTTCAGTACTATCCTCGTGGGCCTTTTCTTCTCCATTATTAGTTCTAGTCCTGGATCATGCATACATTAACTGCCAGAAAGCAATTTGATGAAAGAATACTTTCCCACACCCTCACAACTGTTGTGGCTTTGTGGAGTAAACAGTTCTGATAGAAGAACATGAGTAAAGAGATGGAAAAAGATATTTGAAGGGGTCTAGGTTTGGAGGAGAGGTCCTGGGGAGACCTGGTTGCCCTGCATATCTCCAGACCAGGTGCTTGAGGAAATGTGGGAGAATTAGCTGCACCCACACCCGCACACTGTCTTGCCACATAGCTGAGTTTGTTTTTTAAACACCAGTTTAGCTTTTGTAACATGGCTCCCACTCCTCAATATTTATGGTCCTCATGAAAGCTGTTTCTATGAGTCATGTCAATATTTTTGTTGTGTGTGTGTGTAATGTTTTCTGGGTTGTGTAGAGATTTCCTGGAACTTAAGAACATTTTCTAGACTCCCACTAACGAGCTGTGGGTTCCTGGCCATGGTTCTTAACCAACCTGAGCCTTATTGTTCTTACCTGCCTAGTGAGAGGTATGGACCAGGTGCTGTCTAAAGTCCTTTCTCTCTCTACAAGTTTCTTGAAAAAGGATGAGAAGGAAAGACGTTGAAATAGCATTTGGGGAAAGTGCTTGCAGTTGAGTTCTTAAAGGGCTTCTGCGCTTTTGTGGTGTTTGCTACCAGGTTTCCTTGTATTAATTTCATCTCGTTGCTTTGGTACCTTGGTGCAGACACCGTGGCCTTGCCAAGACCCAAGTTTTCTAGCAGGTGTTTCCTTCTGACTTAACATTCCCTGAGGCAAATTGAATATGTTAATGTTTCATAAGTCAGACTTTCCAAAGGCTTAATGGCAGCGCACTTCTTGGCTGAGTTCCCTGAAGTCTTTACAGTCACTATTTATTATCAAGGGTCCTCAACCTGTGGAATATGATTCAGGTGTGGCTTTGTTAGGAAAAAACATTATTGTGATTGGAACATCCTGAAATTAATTAATTTATGGGAAAAAATGTTGTTACATATGTCTTTACTTGGCTCTTTTAAATTGCCTGCCTGTCAAACTCTTATTTAAATTTGACTTTTAAGTAGGGCGCTTTGGAAAATAAATCTAAACCAACACTTGGTGACTTTTTTTTCTCCCTCTGAGCGTTTCTTTCCTTCTAACAATGTTGCATATTTTACTTTGTCTAGGATTCTCAAGAAAGACATGTCTGACAAGATGTCTAGTTTCCTACATATTGGAGACATTTGTTCTCTGTATGCGGAGGGATCGACAAATGGATTTATTAGCACCTTGGGGTAAGAGCACCCGATTTCTTGTGTGGCAGGATTTGTTTAAGAAATCATAAAGTAACCAAAAAAAAAAAAAAAAAAGTCATAACCTCAGCTTAAAAACTTTGATTTTTTTCTAAGATAAGAATGATACCATTTTGCTTACTTTTGTGGGGGCAGTTTAAATCATGCATACCAAATCTCAAATTAGCCAAGATGAACTTCTTACACAAAAACATTGTTTTCTCTGAGTTCTAGAAAAGCGAAACCTCAATCATTAGGACTCTATTAATTCAGGATTTATTATAATTCCCTCTTCCTTCATACATAAGGAGGAAGTGCTAAATATGTGTAATAAAATTTTATGATTAATATTTACAGGCCCCAAAGAAGTGCTTTTAAGCTTTGTAAAAGCTCTTATTTTCAAAGTGTCTTATTTACGATATAAGCAAAGACCAGTACTTCTTGGATGCTTATCTCTTCTCTTTGTAAGAGAACCTTTCCTACTTTAAATTATATTATTTGAAAGTTAGAAATTGCACATAGTTCAGACTTTTGCTCTTTTGTGCCTTTGCCAGTCTTTATCCAATCTCTAAGGTAATAAATAGTTCCTTCATGTACTGGTTTGATTATCTTCTCCCTTCTCCTCCTCCTTTTATTGTCTTGACAAGGAAATGAGAAGTGAAATATGCCCAAAGGCAGATAGAAGCACAGTGGAAAATCAAGATGGTTAACTCCAAAATAGTTGGGAATGGCCTATATTGTCTTTGTGTAGAAAGTAGCACTCAGGCCCAGGGCGGCATTGTTGAATTTGGCAGGAGCTGTTCTCAAAATAAATGAGGGGAGGAAGGCCAACAGGCTTCTCGAAGAACCCCATTCTTATGGCAGCCAGAATCTTCCTTCCAATCATAGCCAATATTTAAAGGATGCTTGTTCAGTGCTATCTGTGTGGTCTGTATTCCCAAGCTCACATCCAGGTTAATCTATCCTCAAAGAGCAAGTTATTTTAGTTACAGGATTCCAGCACACCTGACCCTGTGCTCTCACTGTATAAAAGTTTCATTTTCAAAAGACATCTGATAAAAAGAAAAGTCATCTATGGCTGCCTGATCACCAAATCCAGTGGCCGTTTGTCAGTCCTTACCATTTTTGACTTCTCTGTACTATAGACCCACCCCTGAACAATTTATCTTCTCTGGCTTTTGGCAAAGAGGCCTCTTGTTGCTTCTGCTTCTCTCTCTCTCTCGGCTGACTCCTTTCCCTTCCATCCCCATGGTGTAGTCTTTTTCCTCTACTTATTTTTCAGCAATAAGCACAGTAATAAATAGCACAGCAACTGTTCTCTGAGTGATACAGTGATTGCACTGTGTTCATTGTATGTACGTCATCCTTTTATCTTTAAACATCTCTTTAGGGTGAATTCTATTAGTGTCCCCATCTGATGGAGAGAAAACCTCTGAGCTTCAGAGAGGTAAAGTGCCTTGCTCCAGGTTTCACAGCTGAGAAGGCTCGGGACTCCGAGGCCAGTGCTCCTAATGGTTACCCTTTTCTGGGGCAGTCTTTCCCTTGCCTGCTTCTCTGACCACCTCCCTCTCCAGCTGAGCTTGGTTGCCCCACTCCTCACTGCCTGCCCACAGCTCTTATCTGGATACCCTGTTGGACCTCAGCCCCAGCCTGTGCCTCACCTTCTCTTCCCACTGTGCCGTCGTCTTTCCCTGTGTGATCCTGGTTTGTTTTTCATGGCACCACTGCCCTCCCATGCATACAAGCTTACTTCCAGTCAGTTGCCAAACCCCTCTGTTCCAGCCCCTTGAAATCTTAGTACCTGCTTCTTCCTTCCTCTGTTTCTCTCAGACTATCTATTTTAAAAATTTGCTTTAGAAGTGTTTTCCTCCAGTATTAAAAACAGTGATGACCCTTCCCCCTCTTTGGGGAAAACAAAACAAGACAAAACCGAGAATGGCTTCTTCCTTGAACTTTGGACTCTTAATACTTCCTCAAGTGAGTATTTTATTCTCTTGGTCCCCTGCACATATTTGAGGATATGAAAATGGATTTAGAAATTAAGTTTTGACCTTCTCACTTCTAACACTTGTAACATTGATGATCTTTCTGGAACTCAGCATCTATTTATATGGATGTGGATTAACTCAGAATGGCTTTATTGACTCACTGAATTTCAGAATCCGAACAGGATCTTGGACAGCCAGTGTGTGTGTTTGCACTCAGTAATCAGAGATGTGCTTCTGAATCACTGTGGAGCTTGTGAGAAATGAAGGTTTTTTCATTTTTTGTCCAAATGAAGGTTTTTGGACACAGTTTCCATAGGCCTGTGATGGGATGATATACAGCATCACACACATTTAAAATATACACATATGTTTAAAAATTTTATTGTGAAATATATATAACATAAAATTTGCCATCTTAGTCATTTTTAAGTGTACAATTCATTGACATTAATTATATTCACAATGGTGTGCAACTGTTACCACTATTTCCAAAATTTTACATTATCCCAAACAGAAACTCTCCTGGTATAAGTATTTTTTAAAAACACAAAGTCTGATGACCATCCCTGTAGTTGGGAATCCTTGAAACCAACTCTTTCATTTTATACATGAAGTAACCGAGGCCGAGAGGGGAAGGGGTACAGTCCTGGTCTTGCTGCTTGTAGGTGGCAGAGTGCTGTCTACAACTCATTTGTCTTCTAGACCAGAGTGGGGCTTGTTCTCCTCCCCCTTCCTTCTCGTTTGAGAGCTTGATGATGAGCTAACTCAGCCCTACATTAGATTCTGAGGCTCCCCTCTCCAAGCATTATATTAGATCTGGTGGCATTACTGTATTTACACTCTCAGGGACTGGGGATTTTATACATGCACATTCTTCGTTTTTGCATGAAAACTCAGGGCATAGAAGTAAATGAAATGGACCATACTGTCCTCTTGTGACTGCAGAGAGGCCCTCTGTCTTGGAGCAGAAGGACTGGTGGGCTGTTCAGGCCACTTTGATTCACCCACCAGATAGTTACTGAGCACCCAGCCTGGGCAGGAGGACATGCTGGCCCTGGGCATCCTCTGAGTTATAAAGCAAGCAGCTCCCTGCCCACAGGGAGCTCCTAGTCTAGTGAGCCATTTGTGCCTCAGCCCAGCAAGCTTCCTGTCTTGAGCAGGGAAGGCTTAGAGGCATCGTGTAAGAGGCAGGGGCTCTGAATCAAGGCCTTGAAAGATGGCCAGGATTCTAGGGAATTTTGGAGCAACCAGGAGCAAGAGTAAAGACTGAGTATTTAGTGGCACCTTGCTTTGGGGATAAGAGGCAACACAGATCACTGGAAGAAACCCTGGTGTCTTAGTGTGCCAGGGCTGCTGTAACAAACCCCACAGATTGGTTGGCTTAAACAGGAGTGTATTGTCTCACAGTTTTGGAGGCTAGAAGTCCTCCTAAAGATAAGGTGTTAACAGGCCATGCTTTCTACGAAGTCCGTAGCATTCTGGTGATGGCTTGTTGGCTGTCCATGACTCAGTCTCTGTCTCCATGACATGGTGATCTGTCCCCTATGTCCTTCTCACTTCTCCTGTGTCCAGATTTCCTTTGCTTATAAGGAATATCCAGTCATATTGGATTTGGGCCCACCCTGGTTCAGTTTGGCCTCACCTATAAACAGGATCTTCAAAATCCTCATTACAAATGAGGTCACACCTACAGGCCCAGGGGTTAGAACTTTAACATGTCTTTGTGTTTTGGGGGTTGGGGGAGGCACATGATTCAATCCCTAACACCTGGAAAACCATGTCATATTAGCTGGGACCACATTCTGTGGTCACCTGGAAAATGAACCATTCCCACCAATACGAGTTTTAGGACCCTGGACAAGTCATTTAACTTTTAAGAGTCTGTTTCCTCATCTCTTTATTTTTTCTTTTTTAGTGATTCATCTAAAAGAGTTGTGCAAGTTAAGCCTTTAAATACTGTATATTTATGTGATTTTGGGCTGATTATTTATCTGACATTTTTTGCACTTTTTCCACTTGTTGCTTTTTAAAGTTCTGAAGTGTGAAAACACTTGCTGCATGCATTTGTGGTTCCTTCCACCTGAAAATTCTCCCCAGGTCTTCATCCTCCCATCTGTATTTCACCTCTTCTAATAGTACCCATAGGACTTCCTCTGCCAGCAACTTCTCTGATGGCCTCAGGTACAGTTAGTTCCTAGTACACTTTGTTCCCCCTTCTTTTACTGTTCTTGGATTATATTCTCCTGGTTGGTTTGCTTTTATGGCCTCTCCACCAGCCTTGAGCTCCCTAAGGGCAGGGACTCAGCTCATATTCATCCTCAGCATCCCAGGACTTAGCACAATGTCTGGCACAAAGTCTGCCCCTCAGTCTGCTATTGGTTGAATGCATTGACCTCTTTGCTACACCTGTTGGCTTCAGCGCTATCACATGCTGTGCTCAAATCCACTGTGGATGTGGGTAAGGGAAAGGAGGCCCACAAAGCAGTAGCTTCATGTGCCCAGCCCCGAAGCAGAACCCTGGGCTTTTGGATTAGTTGTAGCTCCATCCATTAGAAACCTCTGGTGTAAACAGCTCCCTGGCAGGAGAATATGGCACTCTAGTTTTTGCACAGGAAAATCTCTGGGATGCTTGATTTTTACATAGTGCCTAGGGTTTTATTTTCCTAGATTTAGCTTGATATAGCGCTTATCTTTGTCTTCTTTGCAGCCTGGTTGATGATCGTTGTGTGGTACAGCCAGAAGCCGGTGACCTTAACAACCCACCTAAGAAATTTAGAGGTAAGGTGGTAACTGACCTGGAGTGGACACTTGAAAATTCATGAAGTGTATTGCTTGTAGGGCTATGTGTGTTTTTCCTTTGTAGCAATCGTAGGTTTATTTATTTACATATTTAAAAAAAATTCATTTTCAAGCTTTATGTTTCAGTAGACTTCCTGAAAATGCATAAATAAATTGATAGTCAAGATTGATTGGAATGGTCTTTATTAGGACCTTAATTTGTCTTTTAAATAAAAGTTAAAGTGCTAATTCAGTGTAAAGCTTTACATTTTGCAGATATTTCTCCAAATAAATAACATTTATGGGTCTAGTCAGAAGGAACATGTGTTATATCAGCAGACCTCACCGCCCCTTTGATGGTTCTAATATGCTTCGTTATCGCAACCCAGAATGAGAAGTTCTTGATTATTGTATCTGCTTTATGAGTTAAGACACAGGAGCAGCAGCGTGTTTTTTTTTGTGTGTGTGTGTGTGTGTGTGTCATTTTGTTCCATCAGCTCTCCGCTGGCCGCCAGCTCTCCGCGTGGGTCTGCTTTTGCCTTCACCAGGAGGCCCCCAGAATCGAACCTGGCACCTCCCATATGGTAGATGGGAGCCCAATCTCTTGAGCCACATCTGCTTCCCTTTTTTTTTTTTTCTAAACCAGTGTTGGCTTCCTTTTTAGGCCACCTGCATTTGGTATTTTTCTCAGAAGGTAGCCTAGCTTAATCCAAGTAGTGTTTAAAATAGAGTTGGTATCTTAGGTGATAAACATTTTGGTTGCGGTTGTCATCATCGTTAGTGGTTCTCAGCTCTAGCTGCATGTTAGAATCATCTGCGGGAGCTTTTAGATTAAATCAGTGTTCAGAGCCCTACTCCAGACCAATTCAGTGTCTGGTGGTTGGGACCTGGACACTGGTATTTTCCAAGGCTTCTTAAGTGATTCTTACATACTGCCTAACTGGGTTACTGGGTTAGGTATTTGAGTGATGGTCTCAGTTCCAAAGGTCCCAAATCTTGTCATTTGCAGATTGTTATTTGTATTATAAGTTCTTATTGTCTAGTGGTTTAGAGTCTGTTTTTTTTTTTTTTTTTGAATGAAAGCCAAAGAAATTAGAGTAGTATAGAAGGCAGAAGATCAGATGGAGAGAGGCCATTTGGAGGACATGTGGCATTGTGCTGCATCCAGTTGACATGGGATGATCAGGAGAATGCTTCCACCTGAGGCTGGGGAGGACTACTTAAAAAGAGTTTTTGACATAGGCCTTGAGTGACAGGAACCTGAGGCGCCTGTTGCCTCTGCTGCCTTTTTCTTTGTGATCTCTCCTCCACGTCTCCTTTCAAAAGCAAAATCCTGAATGCCACAGAAATGAAAGAGTTGATCAAATGATCATAATCTAATCACACATAGAATTAATTCCCCACTTTGAATAATAATAAGGCCAAGATTTCTTGACTCGGTGCCAGGCGCTGTGCTCAGGACTCTGCAGGCGTTAGCTCATTTAGCCATCCCATCCACCCTGTGAACGGATTGCTGCTTTCAGAGGTTAAGCAGCTTGTCTGGGGTCACACAGCTGCTGATGGGTGGAGTAGAAGCTGTGGTCCTCCACTTCATTTGCACAGGGAAATCATCTGGGCAACTTAAAAAATACTGATGTTTGAGTTCCACCCCCAGGAATTCTGATTTAATTGAGCATTGGGATTTTTGAAAGCTCCCAGCCGTGGTTAAGAACCACTGCTAATAGAGTCTAGGCTATAAACCATTGACTGCATTACTTAGGGATGGACTGGACAAGGCTTGGCTCTTTCCAAGGATGGGTAGATGTTGAGTCAAGAGCACATCGCTTGAGTCTAGTGTGAGCTCTTATCCCATTCTATACAAGGATTTGGGAGTTGGGAAATGACCTGGGAAAGAAGTTAATGCACTGTACAAAGTTAACTAGCGACTATTTGAATGCAGGGTTAGAATGTTAAAATAAATAGGACTGTAGCAGGGGAAGTCAGAAGAGATATATGCTTTCTGGCACTAAGGAAAAAGTGCCTGGTGCATAGATAGAGATTTGAAGGGACTGATTTGAGATAAAAACAACAGTCTGACAGAGGCCATTTGAAAAGAACCAAGCTCTGTTTATGGCTTGGCCTGGTTCTATAGGTGATTATGTGACAGTGACTTGTTGACTGCCTTTCTCCAAAAATTAAAAATAAAGGTTTCTAGGTTGTGAGCTGCTCAATACTTGTGGGAAAATCTGGTTCAAAACAAGCTCGGCTGCAAGCTTTGCGAATGTAGGTCATTACTGCGTAAATTCCACTGCTAAACCAGAGGCCCACTGCACATGTGCAGGTGAGGGCTTCAGGCAGGTCTGTCTTTGAGAACTGCTGCACAGTGAAGGTAAGATCTGCTCCTCCATCTTGGAACCTGGGCAGCAAACAGTTAAAAATTTTCCAAACATCCCTCCAACTGCGGTGCGGCTACTTTTTTATTCTTTCTAAAGTGAACAAAAATATCTGTCTTTTGGAAAGAATTTGCTACCTTTCCAAATGTAAGTGGATTTTGAAGTTGGAGTCATTTTGATGTTTAGAAATTGTGCATTAGGGTGATTGGGTAATTAGGAGGCATTTCTAGTCCATTTCCTCGCTGGTACCTTTGTACCCTAGAATTTAACAAACATGTATGGAAGAGTGAAATGCTGGCGAGCAGCCGAGTGGGATGATGGACTCTTTATCTGAGCAATCAGCAGAGCTACATTTAGTCATTTGGGTTTGCTGTTTCTTCACTGTTTCCTTGCCAAGTTGTTTCCTATATTGAGAACCATCATAACTTGTTCTTAAGTAAGTGGAACTCAAAGGCCTGTTGATGCAGTGTTCCCTATGGCTTCTGACCTTGGGTTTTAATTTTGTGAGGTCTTCTTGAAATCTGCAACCCTAGCAGATAATAACAGAGGTCCTATAGGATCAGGCTTCCTGAATTCACATCCAAATTCTGCTTATTCTTAGCTGGGTGATCCTAGTCAAATTACTTAACTGCCGTTAACCTCCGTTTTCTCATCTGTAAAATGGGTTATGATAATGGTAAGACTATTGTGAAGATTAACTGTGTGTGAAAAATTTAGTTCTGAGGGAGCCTCACTTTAGTTAAGGGCTCAGGAAGCCTTCGTTATGCTTGTCTTTTTATTCCCAGCACTTAGCACAGAGGCTGGTACTCATAAATGGTGGCAGAAGAGAAGGAACTGCATGTGAATATTTACATATTGTTATTCCTTTTGTCTTTAAGTGCTTTTGTTTATAAGGGTGTGCTCACAGGCTACATGGACCTAGGTTTGAGGCCCTGTGTCTCCATAAACAAGCTGATTGAACCTGATCAATAACTTGATTTTTCTGAGCTTGTTTCCATACCTCTAAAATGTGGAAAATAATTTCTTCTCTGTAAAGATAATAGGGTTAAAGATTATATGGTTAAAGAGCCTAGTAGAGTATTTGGTATGTTGCTCAGTTATTTTTCAGAATAGATGTAGAAGAGTTAAACTATGAACATACTTGCTTTTCTCTGATGGTTAGAAGTACATTTCCAAGTGAATTGCTTTTTTCTGTGATTGCCTTGAATATATCTCCTGCCCCCAACTTCATTTGTAGGAAGAGAAGATTGGCTGCACATCTGTTTCACATCAGCCAAATCTTTTTCATTATCTGAATAAATTTTGGATGGTATCTTTGTCCTCCAAGTAAGGAGAAGAGCTGAGATGTAGAATGATTCATTTACTGTCATTCTTTTGGGCACCGTTTTAAAGCACTAGTCCACAGACGGTAAGGCAAAGTCTCTTTTATGGCTTTGCCCATAATCTTGAAAGAATAGGGAAGGTCAAGACCAGATTGAAAGTGGGAATAGAAACTTTGTGGTTAGTGAATTCCTTTCTCTTCTCTTCACTCCATACCCGTCCCTTTCCCCTGCTATGTCTAATGCATCTTCTACCAAGAAAAGAGGGAAACTAACACCCATCCTTAATTTTGATATCAGAATCTTTACTGCTCTAAATATAACCATCAGGGTTGCTTGCGTAGAAATAAGGGAACTGGGGCTGTAGTGCTGATCATGTCATTTGTTGGGTAATTTTTTTTTTTAGATTGGAGCAATGGTCAAGTTCCTGCCCTCAAAACTTGATCTTCTCCATTCTGTTCAAGAGGCCAGTGTTGGTGGCCCCAAATTCTTTTTTTTTTAAGATTTATTTTTATTTATTTATTTCTCCCCACATCCTCGTTGTTTGCATTTGCTGTGTCTGTTTGTTGTGTGCTGGTCTTCTTTTAAGGAGGCACAGGGAACTGAACCCGTGACTTCCAATGTGGAAGGGAGATGCCTAATCGCTTGAGTCACCTCCACTCCGTTTTGTTGTGTCACTCATTATGTTTTCCTCGTGTCTCTTGTTGAGTCATCTTGTTGCTTCAGCTCGCTGTCTTGCTTGTCTTCTTTAGGAGGCATCGGGCACTGAACCTGGGACCTCCTGTGTGGTAGGTGGGAGCTCAATCACTTGAGCTATGTCCGCTTCCCCCAATTTCTTGATCTTGGACAGATAGATGGTACTTTGTAAATGTTATCAAAGTATGAGATTTCTAACTTTGCAGGAATTCCTTAGTTTCAGAAGAAAAGCTGTTTGAAGGGAAACTCATGGCTTAAGGGTAGAATTTTGAGCAGGGAAAGGTGAGGAGAAAAGAGTCCTTCTCTTATTCTGTAATTAAGCCTCAGCGGATTATATAAATTGGGGAAAAGATCAGAGATCAGCCTGAATGTGTGGCTATTCTAGATAAGTAGCTCCCCTGGTTCCCTCTGTCCCCTCTCTGTCCCCCATTTAAGTTGGTTTCGAGCACAATACTCCAAATTAATGTATTGTGGACTGAGTGTTCAGCTCAACACTAGTTGAGGCCCTACTCTTTACCAGCTGCTGGCCTTGATGATGGGGAGGCAAAATGAGTTCAACACAGCTTCACGGGAGAAACAGAACCATATTACAAATAACATTAGCTTACATTAATAGAGCATTTACCTTTTAGAAAGCACTTCCCCAAAATGATCTCATTTAATCTGTATAACCTACCTGTGAGGTGTGGATATTGATATTCCCATTATGCAGATGAAGAAATGGAGGTTAAGTAACTTGCCTTGCCCATAGTCACATGGTAAGTTACGTGGCAGAGACTGAGGGTTGAACCCATAGCAGATACCAGTGTAAGGTATTAAATGTCACTTCTTAGAGTGATTATTATTCATTCCAAAAATAGCCATTTATGCTAGGCTCCAGAAAGGAAAGATACAGACAGTCTCTAGTAACCGAGTGCCATTACTTTGGTAAAATCTTTAAGGAACTTGTTTAGTGTAATTTTTTGTCCACATGGCAGCTATTTATATGCATGTGAAAGTAAAGCAGGTCGGGAAGCGGGTGTGGCTCAGTGGATAGAGCCCCCGTTTACCATATGGGAGGCCCGGG
>JAQZBX010021075.1:0-32548 GCA_029593785.1 Cabassous unicinctus
CTGTTCTTTGCCTTGGCTTTTATATTCAATTCCCCACCCACCAGGGGGTGGGGCTCAACGCCCTACTGACTGACATGGCCCAAGTCAACGCCCTAATCATAATTCAATCATGCCCAGATTAACAGATCAGATTACAGGCATGATCCAATTATATTTTTGGAATTCATAATTCCATCAAATTGGCCAACGGTTACAGAAGGATAACCTTACAATGTGCTTAAAATAAGTTTTGGACACTCAACATTCATGTGGATTTGGCTTACATACGCCACCCTATCTGAAGGGTGCTTTATGTGCCACGATTTAGACGCTTATAATCTAATCTTCAATTCTCTGGCTGTGAACCCATTGTAAATAGGATTTCTTGAAGATATTATTTTAGTTCTGGCCTGGCCAAACTGAATGAGGGTGGGCCTTAATCAGGATTACTAGAGTCCTTTATAAACAGAAGAAATTCACACATTAAGAGAGAGCCACCAGAGGAGTCAGAACCCGGAAGTCAGTGGAACCTGGAAGAGAAAGAAGAGGACGTTGCCATGTGACAGCGAGGCAAGGATACAACCCCAGGGAGCAGAAGGTTCACCAAAAGGCAGAGCCAGAATGCTACTGACTTTGGGGAGAAAACATTGCCTTGCTGACGCCTCGAGTTTGGACTTCTAGGTTCAAAACCGTGAGCCAACAAATTCCTGTTTTTTTAAGCCAGCCTTTGTGTGGTATTTCTCACAGCAGTCAGATAAACTAAAGCAGGTCCCATTTGTGGGGGCATGTGTGGAATGTTAAAGGTAGGTTCCTCGTGTTTAATAAGGCTCAATTTTGGTCTACCCAGCATGGCAACCCCCTTCCGTGTTTGGAGGATCCCCTATTTAATGTATGGGTGTCCAGTGGAAAAGGAAGCAGATACTTCCAATTAAATTACCGCCCATCCTCATTTGCACCTGGTCCAGCCGTGGTGCCTGGCTCCATTGTACAGGAAAGCTGTACCAGTGGAGAAACTCCTTTGGCAGTGGGGGCAACAGTGGCCCTGTGGCATCCTCAGAATCAGCAACACAATCCAGGGTCCACTGAAGGCAACCACAGAAGCACAAGTTGTAGGATCCAGGATCAGAAGTAGTAGCAGATTCTGTGGCATTATTTTGGCTATGGTTCGGGTGTCTTGGCTTTTTTCCCCCAGCCCCTTTTCTGCTCTAGGACTCTTGATGATTCTGTAAGTTGCCCAATACCCTTTACTTAAATTTCTTTGCTTCTTCCCTCCTTTCCTCCCTTCCTCCCTTCCTCCTTCCTTCCTTTTTTTCTTTCTTTCTATCAGATCCTCAAGAGTTGATTTTTGTTATTTGTGCCTAAGCATTTTGACCAGTCCACATATTGTTGCTAATAAATATAGATATGAAGCAGATTTCCATTTCAAAATGACTTGCTGGGTTTAGAGACCCACTGGCTTGCTCAGACCTGCTTTCCTGAGATGTAAGTGAGGTCTACAGAAGACTAATGAGTAACATAAAACTCTCCTCCAGCTGCTTAGTGACAGAGCCATGGCTGGAATTCACATCTCTTAATGACCAATATTTTCCTCTTTGCACTTTCCCTCAGTCCTGGCACACTGTTTTGCAAGGTTCTCTGATATGTGTGTGCATGGGTCACAGCAACCAGATACTGTGCTGCTCATTGTTCTACCCCCAGCTCCTCTCCTGGGCCCCAGCATGGCCCAGCACAGGGTCAGAGACACAGAGAGGACCTGACTAATGTACCTGTGGGAATGAAGTGAAGCTCACTGGGATATGTGGAAAATGAGCATATTCTAAAGGAAAGTCTATTCAACTCAGTTCATCAAATATATCATGTATTGTACTAGGACTTAAAAGATTCAAAGGTGAATGAAACATGTTTCCTATTCTTCAAGGATTTGTGTATCTATATAATAAAAGCATATATATGTATCATCTGTATATTTAAAATGCATAAGGCAGAAATAAGTAAGCCTCATATATAAAGTAGATGATAAATATAATCATTGCCTTTTTTCCCCCTCCTATATAATAAACTTCCTACTGGTTGGTTAAGTCATTAGAATGTAGTGTGTTAGGCATATTCCTTTACATTCCCTATTAAAAAATAAAAATAAAAAATGATTTGTGATGTCCTTAAGAAAAAACTATATCAGGTTTTTAATCATGCTATTGGATTGATATATTCAACATTTCTGTTTAAAAGTAACATTAGCTCAATTTGAATAATCATTTGGGTAATAACTCAAACTGCAGAGGGAGTAGTAAGGTTAATTATACACTATTTCTACAGTTCTATAATTGCTTCATTCATTTTAATTTCACATCCCTAGGTAAGCTGCTGGCGGTTTGAATCCCATGGCCTCCTACTGTGTGTCAGGAATTGCTCAGAACTCTTTGGCTTCCCCTAGAGTAGCCACTCAGGATGCAAACCCAGTAGGCATACCGCGGCACCATGAGTACTTGCTTAATTAATACCAAAGGGAAATGCACTTGGGAATGGCTTTCTCTGACAGAGCTCTTTCTGTCCTTTTGTGGTTTAGAGAATGCATAGATCATTTTCATTACTGATTTCAGTATTCCCATCAGATATGAAAACATCAGATATGATTTGATTGCTTTAGGATATGTACAAATTTCCTCACTCAGAAATTAAAAATGTTATTTTCTAACCTTTTATAACTTTAACATAGAGTGTATTTACACAGAATTCTAATAATATATCTCCTAAAATTCTAGTAAGAATGAACACTCAGATTTTGAAGTATTCCTCACGTTTACCTGGAAGTCCATAATCAGAATATTTATTAGTGTAAATCCTGGATCAGACGTCGTTCCCTCTGAATATGCTAACTACTGCAAGTTGTTTCCCGGTATGAAATTTCAGTGTCTTGCAAGACATCTGAGGAGAGTCTTATTTATTAATGGCTGTGAATGGCCCAGAAGTGCAGTTGTTAGAGGAATGATTACTGCCTTGTTTTGAAGTGTAAACGGAGGATTATCCTTTCATATGTAAATTGGACATAGGTAGCCTTCCATTTGTGACCCTCCACAATTCTCATTCTTCCAAGGTCATCACCTTATGACACGGTAGAGAGCAAGCAGCATGCAAAGGAACTGACTTCAGGACAGTTATTTCCTGACAGATGCATGGGAGGGCCCCTCTCCACTGATCAGTTCATCTTCCCCCTGACTAGCAACACAATCTCAATAGCAACAGCAGAAAATCTCCCTGGTCCTTCATCCTTAGCTCTTAGTTCAGTGAGAAGAAGTCTCTGTGTTCAAGTGAGCTGTGTGGAAGAAAGAAAGGAGAAGAAGGGGAAAGCACTCAAAATCATCAGTCCATAAAAAAGTGACTGTATATAGCCAGGAGATATTGTATAGCTAGATAAATGCGCCTGTGAGTTCTTTCTAAGGAAACATTTTTGACTTATTTTGAGCAATGGCAGCATGATGAAATAAATACGAAACTTCCAAAGATGGTCACAGTGAAAGGGTCAGAACTTTCTGGGTTGTATTAGGCTTTGAGTGCAGGGCAGTGGTTATGAATGCAAGTTTTGAGTTGGACTGGCTGGGATGGAATCCTGGCTCCACCATATACTTTCTGTGTGACCTTGGGCAAGTTACATGACTTCTCTGTGCCTCGACGTCTTCATTTATATAACTGAGATAATTATTGTACTTACTTCATAGGATGGTTGCAAAAATTAGATAAGTTAATCCATGCCAGCTCTCAGAAAAGGACTTGGCTCAGTAAATGCTGGTTGTTATTGACATTATTGCATATAATAAAATTTCATCATTCAAAGTAATCATATAAACTCCTTAATATTATTCTAAACTAATCAGTAAATTGAAATAGGCAAACACACAAATCTAGAGAGGGAAACAACATGGGATTAGGCGTTGGTTTGGTTGGTTTCACATCTTTCCTTCTCAGTGTGGTACAATGGAAAGAGAATGGAATTTGAGTTTGAATCCTGGTTTCTTTGCTTAGTTACTAGCTGCGTGAACTTGAGTAAATTACTTTACCTCTCTTAGCATTAGTTGCCTCATTTAGCAATAGATGTGATACTATGACTCACAGAATATTGACAGGAAGCCCTACTGAGGAGCACATGCAAATTTTATAGCCAGTGTTTATCACAGAATAGCAACTTAATTGATGTTTGTTCTTTTCCCCTTTGGTGGATTCTGAACCAAAATCAAAACAGTTTGATTTTAGCTTGGCGCAATAAATGCCAAAATTCCGCAGATAAAAAAAGAGTAGTTTTTGTTTATAAAAATAGTCCTCGCTCAATGCTAATAAAACAATTAGAAGTATAAAGATTTAAGATTTACCTATAATGCTACTAATCAAAATAATCACTTTTGTCATTTTGGAAAATAATATCATTCCATCTATAAATATATCATACCCATCTATGATAATATCATACCCATCTATACTTAGATTTATTTTTAGAATATTATATAAATGGGATCATAAAATACATGTTTGTAACTTGATTTTTTTTTCTTAAGATTTTTTTTTCCTTAAAAATGTTATGACAATCTCTCTAGGCCAGTATATACAGATACACAACATCATTTTTAATAACTGTGTAGTATTTCATTTAAAGTTTCTTATGGAAATTACTTAATGAGTACCAAATTGATAGGTAGTTTGGTTATTGGCAATTTGTCTCTCTTAATCCTGCAACACACATTCATGTCCATATATCTTTTTGTACTTGTGTGATTTTCCGTGGGCAAATTCTGAGAAGGAGAATTGCTGTGTCAAGGAAGACACTCACTTTATATGTTGATACATATTTCTACTTTCTTGTAATTATTTACGTTTCTTTGACTTTTAATGAGAACAGTCATCTTATTCTTTGAGGTTATTTCTTTATATTGTGACATAAAAATTGGGGAGAGATCAGAGGATCAAGACAGCCTTGTGATAAAAGGGTACGGTATTAGTGCTCAGAGCCTTCAGGATGGAGAATTGAAGGATCTGTTGTGTTACGTTACCTTCATAAAGTGCCCTGCTTCAGGGCAGCAGAAGGATGACCAAGTGGTCTCTTTCTATTTTCTATTCTTACTACAAGGGGTTATACAGAGCAAAACAAGGCAGCAAAAAGAGAACCCCATATCATTTTCTAAAAATGTTTTCAGATTTCCTTCAATCTTTCTGAAAGACAACCTGAAAAATCTCTCCAGAGAAGCCCCTTTAAATGCCAATATTTTATGAAGGTGCTTCTTCACCTTCTGATTCATTTCGGGAGACAATGTCGAGAATTAGGAATAATGCAGTTTAAAACAGACACCATGATTGTATTTAATATTTAAATAACAAAAGCTAATATTTATTGAGCTTTCATTATGTGTCAGTGGTTTTCTAAGGGATTTATGTGCATTAATTAATTTAATTCTCTCAGCAGCCCATTTTACAGATGCGAAACTTGAGGCCGAAGTTTGACTAACTTGCCAAAGCTCATAGTATGTGATATAGCCATTTTCATAGCATAAAATACTTCCTCCCAACAAATGATATATGATATATAAAACTGTGTGTGAATGGTTATATTTATTTATAAAGCTTTATGGCATAGAAATAACAGAGCTGATTAAATGTTATATTTTTAGTAATTTCTATTTGAAATGTGGCTATAGGGCTTTGAGATGAAATGTAACCACTTCTCTCACGTTTGGAGAACAAAAGCAAATTCAGCTGAAATCATTTGGATTTATTTCTCCTTTGGCAGATGTAGTTCACTGTACAGAAAAGGGAGGAGGTAATGGAAATTATATCCATATATATGCATGTCTGGGTGTATATATTTGAATATGAATATATATGTATAGGAATATGTGTGTATATGCATACATATACTCACATAGATATACATATCTCAATATTACTATTAAAAAAATAACTCTGGTGATTTGGAACTGTATGTACCCCAGAAAATCATGGTCTTAAAGCTAATACATTCCTGTGGATGTAAATCTATTTCAGTAGTACCTTTCTATTAGGTTACTTCAGTTAAGGGGTCTTCAGTTAAGGATTAGGGCCCAGGCTGGGTCTTAATCCTCTTATTGGAGTCCTTTATGAAGATTGAAATTCGAAGAGAAAAACAGCCATTGAAGCCAGATGCTGAAAGCAACGTAACCCGGGGGAGAAGGGAGAGAACAGCAGACCCACTGTGTGCCTTGCCATGTAACAGAGGAGTCCAGGATCGCTGGCAGCCAGTATTCGAGAAGAAAGCATCATGTGATGAAACCTTGATTTGGACATTTTCACAGCCTCAAAATTTTAAGCTTAAAAGCGAATAAACTCCCATTGTTAAAAGCCAACACATTCCTTGGCATCTGCTTTTGGCAGCCTAGCAAACCAAAGCAATAATCTTCTTATCTTGTGTTTTTGATAGAACTAGAACTCTCTTTCAATCCTCTAAGCTTGGTAGAGGTAGGAACAAAAAATAGTTGCTGATAAATATGTTGAATTTAACTGTAATGCGCTGACAATAAATGAATTGTCAAAGAGTTGTCTTCTGTTCCCTATGTAGCTCAAGTTTAAGCTTTAGCTATAACATATTAAATCTGTCCTTTTTCTGTCAAAAATAGAGTCTAATCTGTAGTGTGTAGTTTTGGAAATCCAAAACAAAGTATTTTGGAAAAAAGGCAATTCTATAAACCATCTGTGAGCCATTTGAAAATGTGTTTGATTTGTAAATGAGCAAATATTGGATTAATACCTAAATCACAATACTCGTTTATTTCTTCTTATTTTTTGGTGTTCCTATCACTTGCTGCCACTTGTGTGCAATGATATGGGAAACAGGACAGGGCAGATGTTAAAGGTATGTGCTGTGGAGCTAGGCTGCCTGGGTTCAAATCTTAGCTCTGCATTATGGTTCTATGGCAAATTACTTGACATATCCACATAACCAATCCCCAGCTAACTTTAAAATTGGGAATAATAATAGCAACCACTTCTTAGGGTTACTGTGAAGAAAAATGAGTTAATACAGTAAAACACGTTGAATAGTTTCTAGTCTAAAGAGACAGTTGCATTAGCTGTTCTCCTTAGAAGATTTTTTCCCATTTTTCCCACATCCTGTAAACCTTCAAAATGTGGTTATGTGAAACATTTTCACAATCAGAGTTAATTTTTTCCTTCTTTTGCCCACTAAAGGAAATGTCTTAGAATCATATTATTGTGATTAAATTATTTACTTTGTATGATAGTTAATTACAGAGAGACAGCATAGCATGGAACAAAGTGCAGGAGCTTTAGAATCAAAAGGAGCTGGGTTCAGAATTCTGTATCATAATTTACTTATTCTGTAAGCTTGAGAAAATTACTCAGCATTGTCTCTCAAATGGAGATAATTTAGACCTTAAATTCTTTTGTCCCTATGTAATATCTCGGTATAGAGACTAAAACATGGCATGTGCTTGCAAGTAATATTTCTTCCTAATATATATGAAATTCTGAATGACAGGACCATGTCTTAGTTATCTGTGAAGTCTTCTGGACCACACACGAGTGTTTAATTTCACTTTATATATGATTTCGGTAAAATGGACACACTCACCCAAGTTATCTGGCATCAGGCACAGCTGGAACCTGGGGCTCAAATGCTATCATTAGGATGCTGCCCTGCTCCGTCACCTTGTGGACTGGCTCTATTTTCAGGAAGGCACTCTTCTTTTGTGGTAAGACAATTACCAGCAATTACAGGCTTCCATATTTTCCTGTCCACAAAAACAATGAAAATAAAGTGCCTCTTTAAAAAAAAAAATTCCCTTCAAAGTCCCAGAATTGAGTACTGCTGTCTAGTTACTTAGAGCTGTGCCTTTTCCTAGAGCCAGAAGGTTTCAATCCACAAAGAAAGAGGTTCCTCTCCAGGTACACAGTGGTGCTTGTAGCAGAAGAAGTATGAAAGGATACAGACAGGGTCCTCCTCAGCTGCTTAGGCACCTCATTTGAGCACCTGTACCTGTGATATAACTGACTGTCTCTTCTGCTAATGCTTCTTCACAATCCTATATTTCCTCTCAATGTTATCAGTGGAGATCTCCTGCTCCCCTTCTGCGCCACCCACTGACTTTTCCTGGAAGAAGAGCAGATTAAATGGCTGCAGCTCCATTTCTACAGAGGAGGAAAAGGCAGCAGGTCAAGGAATGCATTGGGGGATCGACTGCCAGTGCTGGGGTTGGCCATTAAACTCTAAGAACATTCTGGTTGTGCCTTTTTCTCATAAACTGCTATGACTCAAAGAGAAGGGGAGTTTGAAAGAGTGGAAGGAAAAACATCATTATATTACAGGCTGTTTTACTTAGTGGTAGATAGAAGGACTTGTATTGATTCAACAAAAGCTTGAGACCCTATCATCTGTTGGACACTTCTATTTTGTTGATCAGATGAGCAGCAGTGTTCTCTCTCTGCTCCACTAGTTCCTGTTCTTTGTTTCAAAGCACATTGAGCAATACTTTGTTATATATTTATTTGGATGTTTATTTAAGGTCTGTCCTACATATATTACAAAAGGGCAAAGAGCACACCTGCTTGTTCTTCAATCTAGACCAGTTCTCAACCTTGGCAGTACTGACATTTTAAACCAGATATGTCTTTGTTATGTGGCCTTGTCCTGTGCATTGTAGAATGTTTACTAGGGTCCCTGACCTCTGCTTACTGGACCTCAGTGGTAGCTCAAATCCAGGCCTTACACTGCAGAGATGTGACAAGCAAAAATATTTGTACACATTGCCAAATGACTCTTAGGAGGCAAAATTGCTCCTGGCTGAGAACCACTGGTCTCTACCCAACATCCAGAACAGAATCCCGAACGTAAGGCACATGGAATATTATTTATCTAAAGAATGAATGTATATTCCCTGTTTAAACGCCGTTCTATGAAGCAGTCCACTTACTGCTCTTCTACTTCAGCAAAGATGGACACGGACACAGAGGATGGAGTGCTAGAGTCATGGGAGAATGAAGCTTGCAGCAAGGGGCCCTTGATGGTGTTTTACTCCTTTTAGTTTTATTTGTCTGTTTCTCCTTTTCTCATGAACTAGGATGCTGATTTTGAGATCATATTTGATATTTTACTCCAGTCAAATTACTCTCTTGTTTTGCTCATGTGCCTGACATATCAAATTTTAGCTTTCTCTAAAAGAGTGCTCCAAGCTTTCTTTGAGGATTGGGCAGGAAAGTTTCCATTTCCATAACTTAGCAGGAATTCATTAGGCTGGTATCGATACATTCCCCATATTAATGGGAAGTAAAATGAACATCATTTTAATGGATTGTAGCACTTTAACATTTCGTAGTTAATGTAATGAGCAGCAGCAGCCAGCAGAGAATCTGGTGCTGGGCTGACGCTAAGTTGGCTGTTTTGAAATACTGGGAAGCCTTTAAAAATGCAGATTCCTGGGTGCTGGCTTCATAGTTCTGGGGTGGTTTTTAAAAAGTATCCAGGGCATTCAGATTTGTCGTCTATTGGGTGCTATTTTGTAGTAGAGAGACTCACCCCATAAGACATTAGGTCTCTTCTGAGGCCTCCCAGTAATCCCTTATGCCACCTTCCATCAGTCAGCGGTCAAAGTTCTGCTGTTATTCATTGCCTGCTAGGAACAAAGTAAATGCTAAAACATGCTTGTGACCTATTGAAAAATCAGTTGGTTTCCCTCAATTTGCAGTTATACAGCACATTTAATTATGTTTTTATGATAATTGCAGTTGATGCCCCTTGCTTCCTTTAATGGCAGCAGGAAGGGAATTGCACTTCTTTGTGTGCCTAATTGGATCATAGTCAGAACAATTAGCTGCTTGCTGACTTAATTTCCCTGTGACCTCTTGGACTGCCTTCGGAACTACTTCTGGCACCATGGTCACTAATGTTTGCAGGTGCAAACTATTAGTGCATGGATGGAGAAGCCCCTTTCAAAATTTAACTTACCATCCAGTTTTTTGGTGGTGACCAGCCTGAGCCAGGAAGACAAAAATTTAATTTAATTTCTTCTGAATCACATCATAAAGCTCTTTGTCTTCCCTGAGTATTATTCTAGCTTCACTGAGATGATGGTCTCTAAATCTGGATTTCTGACATACCAAAATGAGAATAACTGATTTGTACGTTAGCCTGTGTAATTAATTCCTAATGAGCACTTTGGTCTTCCAATTCATCCAGAAAGAGCTTGCTCTTTCCTTGAACACCATGACTCACTTCTCACTACTTTTCATATCAACTGTAATGTTATATGGGAACAACTTTCAAAAGTAATCCTTCTGTAGTGTTTATTTTTTCTTTTCCAGAAAGCCTTATGGAAGAAAGATGATCATGCTCTATATCCTTACCATGAACCTGCTATTTCTCCTGCTCAGTCTGATGAAATGTTATATCCAGTTACTTTGAAGTCAACACACCTGGAAATGTCTATCTGGGAATGTTCTAAGAATAACAGCTGATGTAAGGACTCATTTCAGACTCACATGTGTTGGTACTAATACACCAGAGAACCTGTCTGCCTGAGAAGTCATTAGACTTCTCCCTGTTCACATTGCATGTGGAGTGTATGCTTGTGTCCAGGCCACTTTGGGTCATATACATAATTTTACAATAACTTTAATCGACTTTTTGGCTCAAATGTTCCAAGCTCTTTCTCCTCTATATTTATTTAAATATCTAAATCCAGGAAATTGTGTCATTTGCTAGGACTTGTTGCATGTTACACAAATGCAAAGTCCCATGTGATAGAGTCATAGGGTTTTCATGCTGCCAGATAGCCTTAGCATGATTAATTCTACCCATTTTATGATATTAATAAGGAAACTAACTTCTGGGGAAGTTAAATGGCCTGCCCCAGTTCACCTTACTGGAGAAGGTTAGACCTAAGGTTCTGTTACTTCCTGGTTCAGTGTTCTCACAGTGATATTTAATCTAACAATATTTTCTCAAGGCAGACTATGTGCCCTCTGGGAATTGTTCTGAACCCCAGTGATTCTGCTTCTTGTCTTCCTCCAGGTAGTGGAAGCTTCACCTTAGAGTTTATGACACTGGAATTGTGAACCTCGGAAGTTCTGACCTTGGGAGTTAAGGAACTGTCCTCAGCTAAGCCCTGGGAATGCTGAGATTTATAAAACATATTTTCTGCCCTTCAGATGTTTCATGTAGTGAAATAAAGAAATACATAAAGGCCTGTAAATAATGCACAGTTATTAACCAATATGGTCAGTGGTATGTACAAAATGGTTTTGGAATACAGATGGTGAGTGAAAATATTTTGCCTTCCCCAAATCAAAGAATAAAGAACTCTAAGGACATGAAGTAAAATTGAGCACTGAGGGCCTTGAGTGATGAATCGATAGATCTGTCAGGTTGACCAGTCAGGCACTATGGAGAAAACAGCACTTTTCAGATACAGGACATAGTATAAATAAAGCATGAATATTATGGTTTTCCTTGAAAGCAGATTGTGTCTGAGGCTATCTTGTTTTCTCCACAACACTTAGCACAATGCTAAAAACAAACTAAGCAGTCAATAATGCTTATTAGATGAAGGAAATGCTACTTCCTATTAATTGTCCAAATTTAAAGAGGCAAGGAAGCCATTTTTCCTATACTGGCTTTTAAATAAAGATCAAGATCTACAATTAGGAGGGTAAAGGAACATTTATTAGTAAATGAGTAAATCCATTGATTATAGGGAAGCAATTATTAATCCAGTTGCCAAGCCAAAAAAGCAAAAGGTTGTGCCAAATTAACAAATTTACTCCCTAATAAAGCTAAAAGTAGATTAACTAAGTACATTCAATAAGAGTCTGTAAACTACCACATAATTAGACTCAACAGTTAACAAAAGCCAGTAGGCACTTTACCAAAGCTAATGTAGAAACCGTTTATAAACAGAGACTTATGGGGAAGCATTTTTATGTGGCATGATAGTGGTGAGGGTAGGCAATGGGTGCTGGTTTGCAAATCTGAAAGAGGGTAAAAAAGAAGAGAGAATATATGAAATTAACAGGAGAGGAAGAGAGCGAAATAAAAGAAAATAACAGAATTTTACTGAATGTCCCAGTAACCATGAACAAGGAGACGGCAATGGCATCAAGATGGCAGAAATTTCCTAATCAGTTTCCTGTTGCTGCCTCAAGGATGATGGTGCTCCAGGGGATAGTCCTATGGATGTTCTCCTTTGAATTCGTCAAGGGAAGCTAATGTAGTAATTGCCAGGAACCGACCTTTGCATGAATTGTAGGCTGTTCTCCAAGGTTTCTGGGAATAGTAGATGTATAAACATCATCCTAAACAGACATAATTTGTCTGTTAGCAAGCAAAGGATTTGGGTATAAGGAAGGGGTAAACCAGTATTAGCCTGCAATTCCTGGTAGTTGGTTACTAAGCAACCTTTGCATAGCTTTACCTAGCTTAAACCATGACTCCAAAAAATATCAAGTTGGTTATAAAGAAATGTTCCAAATTCTACCCATTGGGCTATTTTGGTCAGCTGTATCATTTCTTTTTCAGTACAAACCACAGATCTGGTAGTGAAAGAAGGGGTTTGTGGGGTCTATGCTAGATTATATTTAACATATTATAGATTATATTTAACATATTATAGATTGTATTTAACTTGCAAGAAGATCTTCATGGATATCTGTCTACACCCAACCAAAGAATGTTTTCTCAAGGGACTTTGGGCATGCTTTCAAAGCTTGCTTTTTTAATTTACTTTTTAACTTAATGCTCTCTTGAGTCAGAAAGATTTCACTTGTAGGTGCTAGAGTGATTTCTCTCACTTGCTTAACAGAAGGCATCTTATTATTTATAACCCAACAGAGTTAAGGTGACACTTTGAAATTGTATTGAACTTAAAGACTCTAGTGATAGTGTTATGTCGTGTTAAAACCACATAGGCATTCTGAAGAAAGCAAACATAAAAAATCCATGGGGTTTTAATTTTTTTTCTTTTAATGAGTTTACTTTAGCATTTCAGAATTAATTTAGAGAAGAGCTGAGCTGAGTTACCTTCTTTTGGCTCCTCAGTATTTTTCTGGGCTGGGCTATTGCCTCCTCATGCTTCTTGGCCTAATCAACTTTAATCTTTTGGCCAGGCAGTTTAGCCTCCATGCGGTCTTAGAGGGAATGGTTTTAAGACAAGACTCCTATGGTCAAATATAGAAGGCTGTCATGGATTTCAGAACCAGAATGGAGTATGTAAAAATGACTGTAAAAGATCTGGGGCTTACTAAAGTGGAAAACAACCTGGACATGAATTCTAAGCACGGCACTGCTGGTTAACTAAACTACGTCAAGATAACTGGGCCATTCTTGATATTTCAACAAAGAGAAGCTTTCATAAATGGTCTATTGAACCAGGGAAGAATATTATTTCTGTGCTTTCTTAATGTGAATCTTTGAATTATGTAACCTGTATGAATTCTAGTTTAATTTAGCCTGGACCTTGTGAGATGATAGAATCTGTTTAGAATTAAAAACAAAAAACTGTGGACTAACTCTTGAACAGCTAGGAGATGTCTTAAAATATTTGCATTTAATAGAAGAATGTCAAGAACAAAAAAGCCATCACTATGTTAACATTTAACAAGAAATGTTTAATCTAAATCGAAGATAGAATCTAATTTAACAGAAAAATATTAACTATGAAGCTATTATTACATAAACATTTAACAAGACATAGAACAAGCTAACACTTACCTATAAAACATATTGACAGCAGAGTAATGTTCTTAAACCTTGTATTTTCATGGTTTATGGACTATGTAATGAGAAAAGTGCAAATGTGAGTCTGACCACTGGAGGGCTCTAATTTAGGCATATAGAAATCTGTTATGTGACATAGAGACTCTTTAATTGTAAGTAAAGGAGTCATAGAAAGAAAAATGGTAAGGCTTTATTTGGTAATTGAGCCATGCATTCAAAAAATCTTAATTAAATGCCTTCTATGTATCAGTCCTGTGCTAGTGCAGGATGGCAGGTAGCATTCCATTCATAAATGTTTCTCAAACATGAGGAATGACAATCCTAATCACCTTTGGAAGAAACATGATGTTGTTAATTTAAGTCACTTTCCAAATATGCTTGAGCATTGAGTATGAATGAAGCAGAATGCCAGTTCCCTAGAATATGTTGGGAACAAGAGAAATAAACCTAATGCCTTCACAGAGCACATAGCCTGATGGGACTATATTTAGAGCAATAGCTAAATAATTAAAATCACATAAAAGAGTGAGATCATGGAGAAGCTAAATATTGCATGAAATGTCAGAGCAGGAAGGAATATCTACCCAGTCCAGGGAATGTCAGGGAAGGCGTCCTATGGAAAGTGGAACATAACCTTCCAAATTAAGGAATTCTACAGCGAATGTATTGACACCACCATATGGCGACGAGGCCCTCATGTTGATCTTTGTTGGTTTGTGCTATGAAACATGGCATAAGAGAAAGAAATTAGCAGCTACCATGTGTCTGTAGGGTGAACCAAGAATTCACAGAGTTAATACTGATATGCAGAACCTGGTGTCAGTGAGGCAACCACAAGGTCACTGGTCTGTAGTTTGCTCCTCAGACTGAGAAATGATGAGGCTGATTGTGAAGGTATGTGTCTTACGTTTTACTCTCTAAGAAGCAATAACCTATACATTCTATACCGAGGTGAAATATAGAGATATCTAGCACCTAGCACCAGGTCCTCAATGTGTACTGGTTAGATGATGTTGGGGAAGAGAGTGGTGGTATGTTGAGGAGGTTTGTGATGAGGAGGAAGCTGCTGGTATCGGTCTGTGGCTTATACAAACTCAAAAAGTACTATCAGGGGCATTTCCTCAAGGTATTTTCAATGGATCAGGAAGGGTTGATGAGCGAAATTTAAATCTGTGTCTGCTCAGTCTCTATTCAGACTTTTCCTTTATTACAGCTTGTTCTGGATGTGTTTGGAATTTTGATTAGAGCCACACCAAATATAAACTCAAGTTCCTAAGGGCTAACAGGGTCCTTTAAAGAAGTCAAACCTGGCTCCTTATTTTGCAGAAGTTGACACCCTTCTCCATTGTAAAATGGTAGAAGGAAACTAACGTGTCAAATCCCAGGGGTATTTACTTGTTACCACATTTCTTCCTCAAAATAGCTCATGAGGCAAGCTGTTGTCCTCATTTTACACATGAGTTAATGTAGGCACAGAGAGGTTAAATAATACACCCAAGTTATTGGAGTTAATACATGGAGGAGCTTGGATGTGTAGAAAGGAGAACCTGAGTTCAAAATCCATCATTTTGTCTAAATTTGAGAGAAGAATTCTTACATAGTGAGTGTGAAGAGGTTTGTCAGTCAGGAATCTGTGTTTGCATTACATGGCATAGCACAGCTGATGATGTTTTATTTTATATATATGACTGTAGGGATTTATATGCTGACTAGATACTACTGGCTTAAAACATATATTTACTACACATTAGATATGACTGGAGATTGCAATTCATTCAAGTCGCTAGTGTGCTTTTTAGGCCATCGGAATAACGTAAAGTATGAGCTTTCACATATGTAAAATAAATCATCAGCTTTAATGGCATGCTGCTAGATGGAGTACATGATTGAAATTCAAATATTTTGCTGTACTTGGAAATGAAATACATGGTTGGGTGCATATGAATACGCCTGCAAGCTTACATATATATTTCAGTATTTTCTAATTATATTCTGATAGTTACCAGTTTTTTATGTTCAGTGGTTAATGGACTGCCTTAAAATATTCTTTTAGTTATGGACAAATAACTAATAGATACATTGATATATGAGCTATTCTTATTGTGCCGGTTATAATACCTATAATTTGATTATAAACCTACACCACTGAAATGTTTCTGAGCTACATGATTACTATTATTTAACTGGATAGTCTTGACTGAATTTCCTAGGCAATTATGACTATCTAAGATAGACATTAAGGATATGATTTGAAAAGAGTGTGTGGGAAGTATTATATCCTCAGATATTCAGTTAATAATGAACAGGATTTCTGTGTCTTTTTTTAAACTGATGTTTAAAGTTCAATTGCACTTTCTTTCTCTTTCTATTGTATGATTGCATTTAAACGTCTGATTATGAGAAAACTTTGGGAACTAGTAAATGATGTTTGATTAGTCAAGGTCAAATCACACCATCGCCATTGTCCCATTTCTCTCCCAGGTAAATTTTTTTATTAAAAACCAGACTTAAAAATCTGTAGCATAAATTGACAGAGGCTAGTCAAATGAAAGCACATTTCTGTTTATCTCACAAATATTCCTGAGATGAACTAGTTACACAAACAATGGACCTACAAAAAATGAAAAACTTCTTTGAACCATTTTTTTCAGAGTAAGTTATAAATATGTGTTTTAAGTATTTGCATGACTGAAAAACATGCATTTGGCAGAATAGCTAAAGCTTGATTTCAGTTACAATGGCATCATTTACAACAATACATCTAATGGTAAAAATACTCATTTTGAACAGAAAGTTGATATACTATTTCTCATCCTAGAGGCTTTACTTTTAATTCAATTGAAAATGAACAAGCCCCTTTGAATTTTGGTTTGAGAGAACAAAAATAGTTTGGATAGTTTTAAAAGCTTTTCATTTTTCTCCATTCTGGGAATAAAAATTGATTTTCAAAACCCACATTCCTCCAACATTTAGCCTCAAAATACCGTAGTTTATTTGTTTGTTTTATATTTATAAATATCTTATTTTGAAGGAAGATTGCTCTTACAATCAATAACTGTGTATTTGTCAAAGCGGTGTATTTAACTTTGAGATTATGCAGAAGCATCTGGATTCTGAGGCTTATCTATTGAACAGAGTTGAGGAAGAATGTATTCAAAATTTCCTAGGGTTCACTTAATATGGGGGTCTGTCCTTTTGATCTTATTCAGGAGCAGATCCTGTTTTCTAACACAGTTATTGATAAACATCAGATGCTCTATAGAGGAAAGGCTATCCTAAGGTTTCTAGAGAGCTAGTAGGAATCAGATTCACAGATACTAGCTGTCCTAAAATGTTTGGCCATCCTTACAGTAGTGCCATTTGGTTACCTTTTCCTCCAGCTCTACCATTTTCAATTTCAGTAATAGATTAATGATAAAACTAGAAGAGGTAGAAAAGAGAATAATCATATGTTTTTTTCTTCCTGCAACCCTCAGGGATTCACTAAAGAATTTAGTTGAGGCATCAAGCAAGAAGTCTTTTCATACTTTTTCTTGACTTATTCTTTTGTTCATTTTCTACCTAGGAACTTGTTGGAAGAAATTATTTTAGCTCTCCTGCATAACCACTTTATTTTCGACCCCCCTTGTGTTAAACATATTTATTTTTCCTCATCCTGTTAAATGGAAACTTGCTGAATGTGCCATGGATTTGTATTATCAAAAAGATTCAGTGGTAAATTTGGTTGTTGATAAAATAACAATAATGACAGTAATAACTAACATTTATTGAGTATTTCCTGTATAACAGGAACAAAGAAATTATCTCTTTTAATTCTTACAATAGCCTTTTAGGGTAGGTACTGATATTATCAGAATTGTAATAATGAGAAAAAAAACTTTTAAAAGTTGAGTAATTTGCTCACAGTTACCCAACCTATAAGAGCTGAGATTTCAAACACCAGACTTAAAGTCCTATTTTTAATCTCTGTTCAAATTCTGGTTCCAGACATCAAATCAAAATGTGTGGGTTAACACCTATCATTTCTTTTCTTAGTCACTTAATATTTTTTAGTACTTATGAACAAATTAGATAAGTTCCAAGCCTTCATAAAGGGGGATTCTGGTAGGACATACAGGTAATAAAACTATGAACAACCAGCTAAATAAAAACTTAGAAATACATGTATATAAAAATGTAGTGGAGGTTATTAATTCTAATTTTTAAGCCATGATTCTGTGATTTGTAGTAAATGAAGCTGTACAATTTAGTTTATGATAGCAGCACCTGAGCTGTTCCAAAATACATATATACATAAACAGTAGTAAATACTGTAGATTTACATATATATATCTGCAAAATATATATACACACACACATACACTATTTTCTTATGTCGTCTATGACATTTTTTAATCTGTATACTTTTTTTGATGTGGTTGTTTTTAACATGCTAAAAGTAATGTGAAAAAAAAAGCAAAAATAATTACTGAACAGTAATATTGGAATAAGTGCTGTAAACAAAATAAACTGGGCAATCTATTAGAGAAAAGAGAAGCCCTACTTTACACAAGGTGGTCAGAGAGGGTCTTTTTGAGGGATGACATTTAAGTTGATATTTGAATGACCAGATTGAGCCAGGCATCAAAGAGACCAGGGAAGATTGTTCAAGCAGATGTAACAATCTGCAGAACAGCTGTGGCAGGAAAGAGTGGGAAATTGCTTAGCATGTTCTAGGAGCTGTCAGAATGTTCGTGTGACTAGTGCATAGTGATTAAGGAAGACAATTATATCAAGTAAAGTTAGAAAGTCAGTCAAGGGCCAGCTCTTACTAGGACTTATAACTATCATTGCCAGATAAAATGAATTTCAGATACATAAGGAATGATTATTTGTATAACTATGTCTCAAATATTGCACGGGGCATACTTATACCAAAAAAAAAAAAAATCCATTGTTTATCTGAAATTCAAATTCAAATTTAGCTTGGCATCTTGTATTATTATTTGCTAATCCTGGCAGTCCTACTTAAAACTCATGATAAGTAAGTAGGAGTTTAAAATAAGTGAATGGAAAGCTACTATTTTAAAAAAGAATTTTTAGAAAGAATTTTAAGAAAGAGGATGCTATGATCTTATTTACATTTAAAAGTATCCTTTTGGTTGCTCAAAGAGAATAGATGAGCAGGAGATAAAAGAAGAAAAGAGAGACCATTTAGAAGGTGCTATGGCAATAGTCCCAGTGAAAGATGATAGTAGCTTAGACTAGTGTGATATAGGTAGTAATGGATTCAAAGTTTATTTTGGAGTCAGAACTAATTGGACTTACTGAAAGTGTAGGTTTTGGGTTGAGGAAGAGAAGGGCTAAGCATAATCCCCAAGTTTTTATGGAGTATGGTGCTATTTATTGAAATGCAAAAGACAGATTAGAAGGGATATGAGTAAGGGAATCATGCTTTTTTTAGGCAAATAAGAGAATATTCAGGTAGAGATGTCAAATAGACAACTTCAGTTCAAAAGGGAGTTCTGACTCAAGGAATGAATGAAATCAACCCCTCCAAGAACACTTTTGCCTTAATAAGGCAAACTGAAAGCATGGCAAATAGAAGTGAATGGCTTCCCTGTGTCAGGAAATAGGGTGGATGCGGAGACGAGCTCATGATTTAGTGGGAGCGCAGATATGTAAATAATTTGTGAAACTAGTTCATTACTATAAGAAGGGTATTTGCAAGGTGGGGTGGGGGAGAAGAGAGGAATTAATTCTTGCTTAATAAAGAGAGGTGCAGGGAAAAGACATGATTTAGAGCTGAAAAACTTACAAAAAAAACCTCTGAGTCACAGATAATAAGACAGTACCAATGCACTTTTTTTTTTTCAAGGAGGTACCAGAGATGGAACCCAGGACCTCATATATGGGAAGCAGGCACTCAACTACTGAGCTACATCTGCTCTCCCCAATGTACTTTCTTTTTTTCCAAATATTTATTTATTTTTATTTATTTACTTTTATCCATTCCCCCTGCCCCATTTTTGCATTTTTGTGTCCATTCGCTGGGCAATTCTTTGTGTCTATTTCCTGCCCTCTCTTCTCATCCTTCTTCTCCTGTCTTCACTAGGATTCGGTCCTGGGAAACTCCGATGTGGGAGAGAGGTGTTCTACCACCTGCACCACCTTAGTTCCTATTTTTTTCGGCACATCTTGTCTTGGCTCTCCCTTGTGTCACTCTCTTGTTACGTCATCATCTTGTCTCATGGCTCTGCGGGGCCTGATGGCGCATCCATGTGCGGGGCCTGGGAGGCTCACCTGCTAGCCGGGCCTGGCTGCACACCTGCTTGCGGGCCTGGTGGCGCATCCACACGTGGGGCCTGGAGGGCTCACCTGCTTGCAGGGCCTGACAGTGCACCTGTGCACAGGACCTGGTGGCTCGCGTGCCTTCTTTGTATTTTTTATAATTTATTTTTACTGGGAGGTCCCAGGGCTCAAACCCTGGTCTCTCCATATGGGAGATGGATGCCCAACCATTTGAGCCACACCCGCTCCCTTGCTATATCTTTTAAGGTTGACCAAAGATACCTAGAGTTACAGTCATTTCCCATACACGATGGTCATATAATAAATCAGGCTTGGTTTATCACCAGTGTTCTAAAAACCAGACCCAGGGAGAAAAACTAGGTCTGGGGACACATGTATGGTTTCTAACATAGAGAATGTTTAGCTTACCCTGATTATCACAAAATCAGGACAGCGAAAATATTTGCATCCCAATGTACTTCTTACACTAAGAGTGTAGGAAGAGCCAAAGGCACAGATTATGATGTGAAAGTATTAACGTTTTGGGTTTTCCTTTAGGTAATAGTTTTTTTCCGTTTCAGAAAAGTGAAAAAAATTTTTGCTATGCAATTAAATCACTTATGCATTTTGAATGATCTTTAATAGCTTTTAGGTATTATTTATTAAAATGCTGCTAATGCTTCAGGTTTATTTAATTTAGCATTGAACTTCTAACAAATTAAATATAAATAATATTAATGGGTATGTATTGATGTGTCCAAAATATGTTCCAGAATCTTTTTCTTTCTTTTTTTTTTTTTTTTTAACCAAAAGGGTATTGAGCAATGTATGTGTATGAATGTTTCCAATTTGTGACTCAGTGGACTGAATGCTTAATTCGCTTTCTGGATAGTATCCCCCCTGACTGCTGCTAGGTATATGTGTACATACCTGATTCTCTCCTGACTTAGGAGCCAGTTCTTTGGAGTGATGCCTCCTTCTGCTTGCCACATGACCTAACTGTTTCCTGTTAGTTACTAAGCAACGCATATCCTGATCAACTCTATCACTTTGGCTCAGAGCAGAGGAAAATTAATGTGTGGTCTCATGTATGGCTTGTGTGACATTGCTTGGATAACTGTTGGATCCAATCGGCCATCCATTTCTTCCTCAAAGTAATTCAGAACAAAGTCTCTCTCCCCTTAAACCTGGACCCCACTCAGAATAAACTCACCGGTCTTGAATGCCAGTGGGAGTGAAATTACTCAATGATAGAATCACAATCTGATATGGATTGAATTCTGTCCCCCAAAAGATAGGCTGAAGTCCTACTCCCCAGTACCTCAGAGGTTGATTTGTTTGGAAGTAGGGTCATTACAGGTGGAATTAGGCAAGTTAAAATGCGGTCTTCTCTTACAGCATTGATGTGGAGGCAGTGGCCACTGGAGGCTCTGTGGAGAGGGAAAAACAGTTATAATACGAGGGCTTTTTCGGGACCTGGGAATCATCCTGAATGGCATTGCAATGACAGATATAGGCCATTTTATATCATCTCATAACTTGCAGAACTGTGTGGGAGAGAGTGTAGACTACAATGTGAACTATGGTCCATGCTCAGTGGCAAAGCCCCAGGATGTGTTTATCAATTGCAGTGATTGTGCCACACTAATGAAGGATGTTTATGTGGGAGGGTGTGGGAAGTGTGGGGAGTGAGGCATATGGGAACCCTTATATTTTTTGTGTAACATTTATGTAATCTAAGTATCATTAAAAAATAAAAATAATAAAATAAAAAAATAAAAATAAAAAAGAAAGGTAAAAAAAATATGTGGTTATCCTGAGGTAGGGTGTGCCCTCAATCCAAGATAACTGATATTCTTGTACTAGGAGGAGGAAATTTGGACACAGACACACAGACTTACAATGAATGAGGCAGAGAGTGCCCTGGATTGTAGGCAAGCCATGGACCGAAGCAGGATGAGCATGGAACAGATTCTTCCCTACAATTGTAAGCAGAAGTGGGGTCCTGCCAACACTGACACGTTGCTTTCAGACATTTAACACCCAGAACCGTGAGACAGTAAGTTTCTATTGTTGTAAGCCATCTGGATTGTGGTGCTTTGTTATGGCATCCCTAGAAATCTAAGACATTCTCCTCAAAGCAACATGATGGGCTCATACATTGCAGTCCTACCTCTGCTCAGGACCACATGCAAACTATCCCAGATAGAGATCTATTTTAATTACTAAAGAAGATAAACAATTTTTTCCACCTTTTTAAATCTTTGCTTTTTGAGATAGAATAGATTCATGCTTAGAGTCTCTTACCATTCAAGGAAGTTGAGTTCAGCCTTTGTGATTTAGGGAGGAGTCACAGAATTCAGTTTTGTTTTATGATCTCCACACCTTACTTCATGTCTCTCTTCTTAGCTACCCTACCTTTTCCTCATACCGATAAACTGAGCAGTCCTGCTCCAAATGCTAAGAAGAGCAATATAGGGAAGCGGGTGTGACTCAATTGATAGAGCTCCCATTTGCCATGTGGGAGGCCCCGGGTTCGCTTCCCGGGGCCTCCTTGTGAGGGCAGGCCGGCCCGCACGGCGCGGTGGGCTGATGCAGCGGGACCTCACAGCAAGGGGGAGATAAGCTTTCACAGAAGAAACACACAGCAAATGGACACAGCAAACACAAGCAGCAAGGGGGGGATAAACAAATAAATAAATAAATCTTTAAAAAAAAAAAAAAAAGAAGAGCAATATATATATATTTTTAAAGATTTATTTATTTATTTCTCTCCCCATCCCCTCGTTGTTTTATGCTCATCTGCTCTCTGTGTGTTCTTTCGTGTCTGCTTGTCTTCGCTTCAGGCAGTACCAGGAACTGATCCTGGGACCTTCTGGAGTGGGAGAGAGGCACTCAGTCTCTTGTGCCATCTCAGCTCCCTGGTCTGCTGTGTCTCTTATTGTCTCTCCTCTGTGTCTCTTTTTGCTGCATCATCTTGCTGTGCCAGCTCTCCATGTGGGCCAGCACTCCTGTGTGGGCCAGCACTCTGTGTGGGCCAGCTCTCTGCTTGGGCCAGCTCACTGCATCGGCCAGTTTGCCATTTACCAGGAGGCCCCGAGAATCGAATCCTGGGCCTCCTGTATGGTAGATAGGAGCCCGATCGCTTGAGCTACTTCTGTTTCCCATGGAGCAATATATTTTTAGTTTAAAAAACAGGGGTTTAGGAGTCAGAGACCTTGGTTTAAATTCTGTCTTTGTCCCATTCTGTTTTTGAGAATTTGTTTAATACTCTTAACTTCTTTAAACTTCAGTGTCTCCATGCATACAATGGGTAAAAGCTTTCTTCTGGCCTCTCTGAGTGGTTGTGAGGGTTAAAAATGACTTCAGGGGGGAAGATTTTTGGGTTGGGACATATTTATCAAATCTCCTACATAAAAGGTATTGCTATACACTTCAAAATATAAGCAGGAGGAAGCAGGGATGAGCCAATGACAGGAACAGAGAGACCCATGAGTGATCAGTGACTGTGGTGCAGTAACAGACAAAAGGCAAAGGGCTTCTAACAAAGCCCAAAGCCAGGGAATCCCCAAATTTCCAACAGTGTGTGGGCTGATCTGAAAATAGCCGCATAACCTGGGAGGGAAACTTGCTCTCTCCAATTCATGAGTGAGAGAGAGCATTCTCTGTATGGGTTAGATGGCCCTGGAGCAGGCTTGCCTGCAGAATAAACCAAAGCTCCCATCCGGGTCAAAATTGCCGCATGATGAGAAACTGTTGGAACCTATATTGAGCAGAGCATAGACAACAGGGGAGAAGAAAAGAGAAGAACCAGATAACTGTGGGGAAGGAAGCAGCAGAGGTAGCTTTCAGGAAGAGCCAGGGATGTATTTGAACATGTAAAAATAATGGGAGTGGATGCTCCAGAGCTGTGAAACTAAGAAAATGTGTGGCCCTTTTCTCCTCTAAAGAGTACAAGAAAACTCATCTCATATAACCATCAGGACTAGAAAAGGATGGCAGTGAATCCTATTTGTTAAATTAATCAGAAGATTGGTGTGACAGTAAGAGTATGTGTGTGTGTGAGAAAGAGAGAGAGGAGAAAGAGGGGAGAAAGGGGAAGGGTGTAGAGGGGAGGGAGGGGGGAGAGAGAGAGAAAGCGGGAGAGAATATGGAGCTGATTGCCAAGGATCATGGCCACAAAACAGAAAAATATTATCACCTAATATTGTAAAACAGACTAAAACAAATGAAAAGTAACAGAAGCTATGAAAGAGTAACAAAATCATAAATCAAACTAGTGAGATCTGAGGTAATTGAAGACAGAATTTCAGTGGATTTTCAGGGAAGAATTCCAAATAAAAGGGAAAGCCACTGCAGAGATGAAGCTAAACTAATGGAAAAGTAAACACCTCAGAAAAATGCCGTAAGAGAAATGAAAGAGGGGCAGGACAAAGCATCTTAAAACATAAAAGAAAGTAAGGAGAAGATAAAAAGGAAATAACAATAGAGAGGTTGAGCAAGGAAGAGTTCTATATATATGGTAATAGGCCCCAAAGAAAAAGCAATGCAACGGAACAAATGCTAAATATTATACTCAAGTATAATTTCTAGGAATAAATACATAAAACTACATACTAAAATGACACACCATATATCTGGGAAAAATCCAATTGTAGCAAGTATTACCAAAACATGGTCTAGCAAAAGTATAAGACTTTTTTTTTAAAAAAAAAAGGAAAAGAAAAAGAAATCCCTTTGCCTCCGGAAGAAAAACAAAGTCACTTATGAGGGAAATAAACTCAATTGTCATCAAACTATCCAACAGCAATATTTTATACAAGAAGTTAATGTAACCAAAAAAAGAGAATATGACCTCAAGTTTAAATGCCCTAAGAAACCTATTATGAATATTTAATAACTCAGGATATAATATTACCATCACATTTTCCTGAAGAAATAACTAAAGAACAGAGGGAATAAATAAAATAGGCCACATCATGAAAAATTTTATAGGTCATACATGTGTAAATATGAGTATGTATATATTTGTCTACACCTTCTGATGGAAGGGCATACTCCTATAACACATTATTGAAAAAAAATTGAACTGGAATTGATCAAGAATGTAGCTGAAATTAGTGATTTACAGGAAATACATGGAAAAGAAAAGCATGTTGAATGATACCATGAGGAGGCAATTAGCAAAAGCTAGACTGAAGGAAATGCTAAAGGAGTGTCCTTTGCTTTATTTATTAAATAAAGAAGAAAGAGAAAGAGAGAGAGAGATTAATTGGGTAAAACCCTTAATAGATAAAAAGAAGGTAAGAGTCAAACCAATTAACTGCAATGTATGGCATTTATTTGCATCTTTAGTTGATCCAACTGTAAAAAAACTTATGAAACAATTTAGGATACCGGAACGTTGATTTGATATTTGATTTCAGTAAGGGATTACTATGAATATTTTAAGGTATTATAATGGTTTTATGACTATGCATAAAAAGATTTCTTTTTAGATACATATGAAATATTCACGGGAAAAATGATAGGTATGATGTCTCCTACTAACTTATTTTTTTAATAATAATTTTTTATTTTTATTTTTTAAAAGATACTTAGATTACATAACTGTTACACAAAAAAATACAGGGATTCCCATATGCCCCACTTTCCACACTTCCCACACCCTCCCACATAAACATCCTTCGTTAGTGTGGCATATTCACTGCAATTGATAAACCCGTCCTGGGGCTTTGCCACTGAGCATGGACCATAGTTCACATTGTAGTCTACACTCTCTCCCACACAGTTCTACATATTGTGTGATGATATAAAATGGTCTATATCTGTCGTTGCAACGTCACTCAGGACGATTCCCAAGTCCAGAAAAAGCCCCCGTGTTACAACGGTTTTTCCCTCTCTCCTACTAACTTTCAGTATCACATAGCATATCTCCATAAATACCACTGCCGTCCAAGCACCATCATCTTTCACTTGGACTAATGCAATGAATTTTTCATTGGTTTCCCCACTTCCACTTTTTGTCTCCTAATGTTTATCTTCAGTGCGGTAGCCAGAGGATCTTTTAAACATATATTTCAGATAATAAGCTTAGCCAACATTTATAAAACATATGCAAGTGATTTACATATTTTACTCATTTATTATCAATGCATCCCTATGATGTTGGTTGGCACTATTATCATTCTTAGTCTACAGATAGGGAAATGGAGGCACAGAGAAGGTTAATATCTAGCCCGAGTAGAGGTTGGTTCTCTTAACCAGGATACTCTGTTGTTGCCATCACCTACCCAAACTCTTAAGTCACTTTCTCCAGCCCCAAAATAAAATCCTACTCCTTTCCATGTGGTTGGTTGTGCAGTTTGGAATCCTTCAGCCAGCTCATCGCTGCTCAAGCTTTGCTCCAGGGCCTAGAGTTACAACAGCAGAGAGAATGGAGGACCATTTTCTAATTTTCCAGTCCATAGTGATATTTTTCCCTCATTCCTTTGTTCTGAGAAAGTGGCTTTTTCCAGTTTGCACACAGGTGGCAAATGTCCTAAGCCCCAACAAGACCCTAGAGGACCTGGCCCTGCCTGTCTCTTACCTCACTAGGTACTGCTCTTTCCCTCACTCATTATGTTCCAGACACACTGACCTTCTGTCAGTGTCTAGAACTGTCCTGTGAGAGGATATTTACTCTCTGCCAGGAACACTCTTTCCTAATCTCTTTGATGTTGATTTCTTGTCATGCTACAGTCTATTTAAATAATAACTTCATAGAGAGAACTTCTCTCACCACCTTATCTAAAGTTCTTCTCTCTGTCATTCTCTGGCACAACATTTTTCTTATATGAAATATAGGTCAGATCAGGTCATATTCATGCTAAAATCCATTGTGCTCTTACAATAATATTGGGGATTTAAGGGTAAAAAAAAATGACACCCAGTTTATTACTCCACTGAGTTAGGAAGTAAGAAGTTCACACAAGAAACCGAGGGATAGAGATCCAAGTGTCATCTTGAGCTTTAATGATAATTGGAGAATGTGTCTTTGTTGTGAGGCCACAGTGTACTTGTGAATTTTCTTCCCTGAACTTTATTTTCCTTCCAGAATTGCAGGCTTACCCTTATTGGACAAAACCATCTCCAGTCATCTTCCTGTGTGTGTGAGCAGGTCTGCATACTCCTCCTCTGTGGTCACACAGATCTGAAAGAAACTTCCGGAAGGACTGAAGCGTGGCAGGCCTGGCTTCTCTTCCTAAATCCACTGGTCAGGATCAGGAGGAGGTAGGGAGACGCTGGCATTGTTCCTGCATCATTTTAACTCCAGAGAACTAGAATGGATATTCAGAATGGCTTCAGGTCAGACCCGAGAGAAAAATACATTTGAGTTTTTCTCAAACAAGCACAATCCAGCGAATTAACTCTGCCCTCTGTGATGTGTGGGAGTCAGCTCAAATCAGATTGCTAAATTTTCAGAAATAATGTGAGCTGTCTTTGAAATTTTTGATAGATTGAAATTGGTCATGGAGGGAGAATTCACATCGTGAAAACTGAAAACTGTTGAATGCCACAAATCAGTACAGGAGGTTGTGCAACACTTCCCAGTGCACCACTGCTCAGGTACTGCTGACCTGGCTACTGCCTACCCCAATGACCTCTTCAGAGACTAGTCAGAGAAACTGGTTTCTGTCTTATGGCATTTGCACTTGTTTTTGGTCTGGAATATTCTTTTCCTATCCCATGGCTTGTTCCTTATTCTCATTCAAATGCCACACCCTCAAAGAAGATTTCTCTGGCCATCCAGATGGAGGAGTCTCCCTTTGCTCTCTGTATGCCACCCTGTTTCTGTTTCTACACACACTTCATTATTTAAACTTTTGTCAATTACTCTTTCTCCTTAGGGTACAAGCCCCACAAGAGTGGAATCCTTGTCTGTCTTCTTTCTGTTATATTTCTAATCATTGGAACAGTGGCTAGCAAAGAGACAATATTGAATAGTCACAGTTTGACTCTAAATAAAAAGTCCCATGAGGGAGAGGGAACAATAGGTGTGACACGGAGCATTTTTGGGACATTGGAATTGTACTGCATGATATTACAATGAGATACAGGCCATCATACATTTTGTTAAAACCTATCAAATTGTGTGGTACAAAATATAAAATGTAATGTAAACTATTGACCATGGTTAGTAGCAATGTTTCAATATGTGTTTATCAATTGTAACAAATGTATCACACTAATGAAAGATGTAGTTAACAGGGGAAAGTGTGGGAGGGGAAGAGGGTGGGGTATATGGGAATTCCCTATATTTTCGATGTAATATTTATGTAATCTAAAACTCCTTTAAAAATAAAAAAATAAAAATTATTTTTAAAAAAACTCCCATGGCAAAAAATGAAGCCAAGAAAGGACCAATACCAAATTTGGATGAACATTAGCTTTTTTCTGATACCTTAAATGAAATATTTCTTATTTTTGCAGAATAAAATCATTACCATAGTGAATGAATTCTTGTTCATAGTATTTACAACATACTTCATATTTTGTGCTTAGGAGTCTCCAAAGAAACTTGGTGATACAGTTTTTCCTATAACTTTGGAATACTTCTTGAAGTCCCAAACAGAGACTTCAGGCACCAAACAGGGTGCTCCCATTTTAGGCATATTCCAGGTCCCTTTCCTATAATATGGGAGCTGAAATTTATCTTCTTTTTATAAAAAAATAATTTTAAACTTTCCTCCTCATGTTTTCTTTTGCCCCTACCCCTGGAACTTTTTGGCTAAAATTGTATCCTTATAAATTGGTACAGTCTGAAATAGGCTGGTTGGTTGAAATGGAAAAGTCTCTTACTGCCAAACTTGACACTTGTGAAAGCTATCCCTTTAATTAGTTAACTGAGAGTTGATTTCAGATTCAGAGGAAAAGTGGACTCCTCAGAAGCATCTAGATTTATTAAAAGCTGAGGGAGTTCAGTGGAACATCTTAACTTTACAGGACACATCGTTCTCTTATAGGGACAAATTTAAGCAGCTGATAATTTTAGTAAGCTCATTAAAAGAAAAACAACTAAAAAGTTCTTGCTTTAGAATTTGTAAAATGCACGTTGAAGTGAGAAGCCAAGGACTTATATGCCCTGTTCACAGGTTCAATGAAGAGTTGTCCTTCAAGATGGTAAGAGCTGGTCCGTCCTTCACTACGTCTCTGTGTCTTCATCATTGCTACATACATTCTGTTGTGGCTCCACCATGAACCACTCTGTGACCTGCTGCATAGTCTCTCTTGGATTGAGGTGTTTGTCTTCCCTCTGCAAATCTGAGGCTGTTAAACTGAGACCTATTTTTATGATTCTCTGAGCCTGCCTCCCACTGATAAGAATATGACAGCTCATTTTATGGGCATTAGCAACTTGTTGTCTATTCTTAACCCAAGAATAGAAAAGAGGAAATGCACATGTATTCCATAGGAGATTTATATTAATGACAGAGGGAAATTTTGTGAAGGTAAGATGTGTAAAGGAATTCTGGGATTGCTTTTCTCAGAGCTCTGTAATGGTTTAAGTGACACGTGTGGCCCTTGGCAAACTTGTGGTTTTGTTGACAGTTCTCTTTGTTATCCCTCAAGATCTCCAGGTTTCCTTCCACTTGAGCACCCTGTAGTAACGTTCTTTTCTGGGGTGTTGGCCTCCATTCTCTCTAACGCTTCTCCTCCCACATCAGAAAGGAGCATGACTACTGTCTTGGGGTCCCAGCTCCAAGCTACCTATAGAAACAAGTCCATTGTAGTGAAGTTGCACTCATTTTGTTGATTGAAATCCATTAAGTAATGCAAGCATGCTGTTGTTTTAAAAAAGGAACATAGGTTTGGTCAATTCCTGAACCCAATGACATGAATTTACCATCATTAAATGTGTGTCCATTTTCTAAAAATAGCACTGGGGAGTCTTTATAATGTTCCTCATCCTTGGCAAGCACCAACGGGAACATATATTTACTGAGAACATGCAATGGAATTTTTTTTTTAAGTACCGGGCTGGAGATTGAACCGGGGACCTCATATATGGGAAGCTGACACTCAAACACTTGAGCCACATCTGCTCTCCTGGAATGTTTTTATAATATTCCACTTGGGTTAAGATTTGCTCTGAAAGTGATACCCATTGAAACAAAGTAGATGGAATGGCCCTTTCTTATTCCTTGTGTCTATTTTTAATTCTGATTCACAATTTTACAATATCAGTTCTATGAAAATATATTAAAAAAATAATAACAAAAAAACCCACTGTATTCATTTATAGGAAAATTTGAAAGGATAGACAGCTGTAACCAACCATCGAGTTGAATAATATCGATATGGTGGGGGGACCCTGTGTCATATAAATCGCATAGTAATGGGCCAACAATAATTCAATGCTGTTTGAATAGCAGCACTAGGCACATTATCTCTAAATTTTACAATAAAATATGTCCATAGATTTTTAATCATAGATAAAACATTCAATTTAACTGTTACTCAGATAATCAACTCATTGTCAGAATCTGAAGAGTTATCTACTCACTACAAGAACAATAGAACTATATTAATAATCAATAATCACAATTCATAAGCATAAAATGAAACTTCATATCTGAAAAGTATGAAGGCCTTATGTTTTTTTTTCCTATTTTCTGTCTCTTGTGTCCAAATGCTGGTTCTGTGTTAAGTAGTTACTGTACTGTCTGGCAGCTGCTCTTTGAAGTAGCCAGAGTGCTGTCCTCTTCTCTCCAACAGAAGTTATCTCTTTTTTATGTTTATTGGGTGGGTTGTGGGAGTATGGGGTAGTAGTCCCCATGACTGCATGGCTGCACATGCAGCCTAACAGGTATGGTTTCCACAAGTAAAATATCAAAAGGCAGGGTCAGACAATGGTGAGCACTGTTAGCTGTGCATCCTGGGGACTTTTTTTTTTTTCCATATATTTGTTATGTTTGGTATTGGTATATGAGTGAGCTGGGTCACTTTAGTGTCACAGAAACAGTCAATGAAATAATGGTTATGGGGGTGAAACAAAAGCCCAACAGACTTTGGGAATTTTACTAATAAGTTTACACATCTACTTGCCAAACAGTTTATAGTTCAATTAGATAATACAACAGAGTGCACAGGAACTGTGAGCTTTCCTCCTTCAGAGTATAGAAAGTCTATGTGGAAAAATTGCAAAACACAGGGAAAAAAATGCTATCATCTTGACCATTCAGAGGAAGAGATGGCTTCTGCAACTTATCTGAATTAATGAAATTTTACAAAAATGTATCACATTCTTTATAAGAATAATATATGACTTTTTGGAAACATGTTCAAAAAACCAAAAGTAAGGAACCATTGAGAATGGAAAGCAGAGATATGGCTAAAATAATGAGAGTTTATAAAGAAACTAAAAATAAATGACAAATAAAGTTTTCAGTGGAGACAATGAGGAGGAGAGCTATCTTGGAAAACTGGATCAGTGATGTGGAAGATGAACTTGAGAAACTTGTCCAGAGAATAGAGATAAAGAAAAAAAATGTGAGAAGACATGAAAAAAGAAAAAAAAGATTACAATTTAAGAAGTAGCTATTTTCCTGAGGGTCTAATCAAAATAATCACAAGTAAAATGATTATCAAAGGTGTGGCTAAAGAAATCTTTCCAAATTGAGAAAAAGTCATGATTATGCTAATTTTGAATCACTGTATCCAAACAAAGTCAATATAAAGAAAACCATACCAAGAAGGGGCAAGATGGCATCTGTTTAGGAGGGCACTTGCTGACTCACTCTCTGAGGACGGATGATTGGGGACAGGGTCCTGCCCAGGGGGTCTGTGCTGGGGTCGCATGGAGCGAGAACCTTGGGGACATTGATCTGGAGGGAGCTGGAGGGCGAGGCGGATTGCTCAGGAGAGATTTGTGAGTTTTTCTCCTGTCTGTGGTTATTAACACAGACAGCTGAGCCCCACCCTCAGGGAAAAAGGCTGGTTTGAGCCGCGACTCCCGCCGGCAACCCGGTGAGAGGGAGCATTCTCCGAGAGTGGGAGGGTTCTGGCGGAGGGTGGAGAGGGGTTTCCTTTTTGTGGATTTGGCTGCCTGGAACCCCTTGCAGCTTTGGGGAACAAAATAGCTGGCTTGAAGCAGCACCAGGCTGAGGGGTGTGGTGAATCTGCTGAGGAAGGTTGATTTACCTAGCTGCCCAGGGATACGCCCCAACTCCCGCTGGCAACCCTGTGAGAGGGAGCATTCTCCGAGAGTGGGAGGGTTCTGATAGAAGGTGGAGAGGGGTTTCCTTTCTGTGGATTTGGCTGCCTGGACCCCCTCATAGCTTTGGGAAGCAGATAAGCTGGCTTGAAGCAGCGCCAGGCTGAGGGGAGAGGTGAATCTGTTGAGGAAGCCTGATTTACCCAACAGCCCGGTGACACTGAGGCTTGGCTCCAGAGGGGGCGCGTTCAGCCAATTTTCATTCTGCACTGACAACCATCAGAGCTTCAGCTCCCCTGGGGAGGCCAGGAAGTGGGAAGTGCTTGATTACTTTCCACAAGCCTATTTAGGGTCCCCTC
>JAQZBX010021076.1:0-32569 GCA_029593785.1 Cabassous unicinctus
CAGCAATTTCCATAACTGGGGTCATAAGCCTGTTGTGCCTTAAGCCAAAAATAAAACACATCCCAAACATCCACCAACAGCAGAATGTAAAAACGGATCATAGCAGTCATACAAAGGAATATTATTCAGCAATGAAAAGTGAAGAATTGATGCATGTGATGATGTGGATGAATCTCAGGACTGTTATTTTGAGTGAAAGAATCCAGACAAAAGAGCATATACTGTATTATATTCCATTTTCTGAAATTCAAGAATGGACAAAATTCATTTGTGTTGATTGAAATCAGAATATGGTTGCCTGTACAACATGGGGATGGCCTGGAAGGAGGCTGAGAGAAAGTTCTGGAGTGAAAGAAATGTATTCTATCTTGTTTGGGATGTTATTTACACAAGTGTAAAAACATTTGTCAAAATGCATCAATGTGTACTTAAGATCTGCGCATGTCGCTGTATGTCAATTTAACCTCAAATACACACACAGAAATATATCAAACCATATGCTTAATATTTGTGCATTTCACGGTAAGTAAATTATACCTCAATTTAAAAATGATATTAAAAATCCATTACTGTTCCTTAGATTTATAATACCCTCTAAATTAATTGAAAAAACATGTTCTCCATTATACCAGTGTAATATTGTGAAAGACCTATTACAAGCACTTATCAGACTCACCTGAACACACACATGCCCAATTTCTGTTATGACAGCCATCCTGGCATTTCCACTGGTCACATCCCCTTAATCCAGTGGCACCAGTCCCACAAGCTTAGGTAAAGGAAAGGCTGCTGTGATGGTGAATTTCATTGTCAACGTGGCTGGAATATGGTGCCCAGTTGTTTGGTCAAGCAAGAACTGGCATGATGGTTACTTACTATAACAGTATTTCATGAATCTATATCATCAGTTAGCTGATTGCATCTATGGCTAATTACATCTACAATAAACAAAGGAGATTGCAGTGAGAAAGCAGTGAGAGAAATCCCACCCAATTAGTTGATGACCTTTGAGGGAGAACTGATTATGTCAGCAGTCAGATAGAAGAGTTTCTGTCTGTACTTCAGCCAGCCATCTTTTCCTGGAGATCTCACTGAAACCAGCACTGGACGTTCAGCTTGGGCCTGCCCTACAGAATTCAGACTTGCCAAGTCCCACAGTCACGTGAGCCAATTCCTCAAAAAAAAAGAAAAAAAAATCTCTGTCTGGGATAAAGAGGCAAGGTCTCTAACTTATAATACCATCTGCAGGCACTTCCCTAAGTGTCCATGTCTGCTCATGACAGCAACTCAGTTTTAAAGGATAGAAGAAGCCAAAAACAGATTTTCACTGCTCTTCAGACTCAATTAAGAACTGAGTCCCCCACACCCCTGCTTCCTTATTAGAGAGAAAAGATTATCAAAATCTCCGATAAACCGGTGTCTCAGGGACACCCCCAGGTTCTGTAAAAACCTTTGAACCTGACACAAACAATGAAGTTAATGGCATTGATCGCCACAATTCTGACTCTTCTCTGCTGCAGCGTTCTGGAGGTAAGACCTGGGCACACCGTGCACAGCAGGCAGAGAGAAGTCTTCAAGTGCCTTCTGTGCCTGACTGGACAGTAGGGCTGGAGTTCCTATGTCTAATAGGTACACCATTTCCTCTTCTAAAAGTAGCCTGTAAGTGCCATAAATTTCCTCTGAATCCAGTGATAAGAATGAACTTTGGTTTCAGACACCCAAACAAATGAAGAGTTCATGGAATTCCACATGGCCTGAAGGGTTTGAAAGAATAGCAGTCAGGCAGGAGGTGAGGAGTCAGGCAGGAGGTGAGGAGAGGTTTGCTGGGAATGTTTATTTTTTTTCTCACTTGTCTGAGAAGTTTTCCAGAAGTGACTATTTCTCTCTCGCCCTGAACATACAAAGGCACAAATATGAGCCCAGGAAATGCTACAGCCTTTGTGCTAAGCTTGAGACTGAAGTTGATACATTAAGAGGGCACAGCAAGGGAAGCCCAGAGAAGCAGGACCAGAACAACTGGATTTTGTCCATCGTGGAGCCGTCCTCCCATGAACCGCCAATTATGGAGGCAATAAAGTCCATCATTTTTTACATAATTCTGATTTGGGTTTTTGCTTACTACCAGCCAATTACAACCTGCTATTGTGCTGAATATTTATCTGTTGAAATCATGTATGGGTGTTTTCTCATAAATTCACAATAATCGTTTGGGGAAAGATGCATCATATTTGTCACCCGATACTATTAAGATGCTTTCCTATATAGGTCCCAATGGACGGTATTTCCAAACCAACATATTTACCAAGAATAACCTTGTGTCAGGGCACTCTCAAGAAAGAATGTGAGAGTTACTTCCTAAGTAGATTATATGCAATAAGGACTTTGCTGATGAGTTTGCCAGAATTACTTAAAACTATATTGGTGACATCTAATCTTTAATTATAGTGTTCTTGGAAAACCCTTGCATGCTACATAGACTGGTCATTCGCTGACTGGACTCACATGGTTTGTCTTCCAGTAACATATGTTAGTACAAATCCTGTGAGGATGAGAATGGCAGAGGGTATCAGGAAAACTCATCACTTTGCTACACATGGAAGTTATCCCAGGCACCCCAACTGTAGGGCCCGTTTTTCACAGCATGAGTTCACTTCCCTTAATCATACTTTATGTTCTGCAAAAATAATGTGGAGGAAGCATACATTATGTACTTGAAGATAGACCATCTGGTTTCCTTCCCTGCCAAGAGAGGAATTCCTTGTTAAAATGAAAGCCTCAGGTCATCTTAGGAAGCAGAAAGCTAAGATAAATGTCTTTCCTTTTCTTCCCTCCAACCCTACCCCCACTCCCGACCCCAAAGCATATGTCTGAAATGTTTCCCATGACCACTCAATGGAACAGGTGGATACACTTAACTCTCACACACAGACCATTAACCGAATGCAAACTCACAATCTGGGATTCCTTAGCATAAAGGCAGGATATCTTATGAAACAATGGGAACAAAAGCTGGAGTTTGGAAATCTCAACAAACAGACTGTGGAATCCTGCAGGGCAAGAAATTGGTCTTATTCATCTTCATTTCTCCAAGCCCAGCTCTGCCAGGCATGGAGCAGGCAGAGTAAATATTTGTCAAATGCCTAAATATACAAAGAACCAGATCTTCTGTGTGAAATAATGTGTTAGGCCGGTGTCTTCAACCTGGCTACACAATTAAATCACTTAAGTTGCTACTAAAGGACCACAATACCTGGGACTCTCCATAACAATGATTAAACCAAAACCAAAATCTCCGCAGATGATTCTTATACACAGCTTGGCTTGAGGACCACTGTGTTCAGATGTAGTTTGTCAACATTTGAAGTAACCATCTGCATAGCTAGCTTATTTCATGCAAAATGTTTAAAAACTATGATTTTTGTAGTCTGTCCCCCTTCTAGCCCAGGGAAAGTTTTTTGAGTAGGAAATAGAATCAATCCTCAATTTAAATTAAAATTTGATGTTGACTATAGAAGCCTGAGGAATTATTTTGAAGTTTAGGGATTTTTTTAAAATGGCTTCCATAAATCTAGGTTTTAGCAAAACTCAGGAATGCTAATGAAGAAAAACCTGATTCTCAACCCACTCAAATTCAACCAAACCTCAAGCAGAGGATATTTAACGAAAATAATTGGTTTTATAGAATTTCCAGACCAGGAGTTCTAAAACCCCAAGACTTCGTAGCTCTTCAAATTGTTGGTTTTCATCCACCCTGAAAACTATTTTTTAAAATAAGACCTCCATGAACAAATGTTGATTTATTACAGAATTATAAACATTCCTATCAACAAGGTCGTCTTGTCCTTTTCCCTGAAAATAAAACTTGACTCCTGGTAGTCCAAGCTGTGCTCACTCTAAGTCATGCCTTCGAACCAGAATCTGCATTTTTAACAAGATGCCCTGGTGATGCGTGCGCACACGGAAGTCAGACCGCTCACTATCTCAGGACACTGCAGCTGCAATTCTGTGCAAAAGGAGGAATTGTGGCCATATGAATCACTTGGAACTCAGCGAAAGCTATGCTTCTCAACTGAGGCCCTTAAAATAAGAAATCTTTGCTTTTAGATCATTTGCCTTCAGACCAGGCTTTCTGGCAGAATTTACAATCCTTAAAATATTTCACGTCTCTGTTTGGAGAAACAGACATCTTTTTTCCATTTTGCCTTTGGCTCACAAGTGACTACCCTGTGTCATGTTGTGTGAAGGTCTGGCGTTGACACGTAGACCTGGCTCACGGGTCCACGCTCACCGCTGGGCCGTAGCTGACAGTCACTCTTGCTCTGAAATGAATGGAAGGGAAAATGCCACTAAGCACCTCTGGGGGGAAGGGGAGTGGAGGGAAGACAAATGAAGGTGTGGGCAGAACTGACAAGGCTTTGCCTGGAAACATTTCCCTCTCTTTTCTATACTATGGATGCAGCTCCTTTAAACAACCATACATTTCCAAGATGGTAATATATCAGCCAACCAATCTATCCTGCCCTTTCCACCATTCAAAACTCACTCTATGAGGGAAATCAGAATTGCCCCTTCCACACTCACAATTTCCCAACCCACCCCCAAAATTCCATCACACAATTAATTTTAATAGCTCTTCTACTCTTCCAAAGTGTATTCTTCGTTCAGCTGTAGAATATCAACTGTCGAAGTGGTATTAATTATTAAGGTTTTATAAGAATGGATGGCTTTGGGCTATGGATATAAGCCTAATATCAGAACATAATATTAGGAAGTTTCTGTATTGCAAAGAGAAGATAAATTCATCTCTGAAAATTTCACAGCAGAGCTTACTTGAGTTTTAATTAGTTGTTTCTGAGTAGATAGCTGTCTGGTTATTTGGGAGACTACTCCATCAGCAGTGCAGCATGCAACAGAGAAAAAAATTAGACAGTATGTTGAAATCTGCTATACACAAATGCCCCACCACCCAAAAGACTAAATCTCTGCATTATTAAGACAAAAGCTCTATAATTAGAATGTTTCTGGTGGAGTATCAGTCAAGACATTCTATTTTTTTTCCCTCCATGCTTATAATATATACCAGTGAATATTTTAGGGAAGAACTAAGTGATATAATGTATACCAGGTTTCTAGAATACTTCCAGGCATATAGTATATGGTCAATACAAGTTGACCCCACCTCCTTCTCAAACAGAGGATTAAGGAGAACTTCATGGAGAAGGCGGCATTTGAAATGGAACTTTGCAAGAAAGAAAGATTGTCATAGTTGGAGAAGTTGAAGAGGGAGGGGTTTCCTTACTGAGACAAGAATAAGCAAATCTGCAGAAGTATGAAAGTAAACAGAGATCAGCAGAAAGTATCATGTGTCTGAATGTTGATATATTTACAAATATAGTGAGAAATGACCCTGGTAAGACCGACTGGATGTAATTTGCAAAGAAAATAGATCTTACTGAAGCATTCCTGAACTGTCAATATCAAACTATATAATAGGATTATAAATATTTTTTTACATTCTAAAAATATATGGAATATCCCAAGTCATTTTTTTTTCCTTTATACTATGAACATTTGGATTTGGAACTTTCTAATTGCCTATGAAAATGGAAAACCATTATTTAAGGCTGAGCAAGTCTATTCTGCAGCAGGGCAAAAGACAGTTTTTACAAGTCACCTTTCCCAGAGTTTGGGATCTGAAAAACTTTGGCAATGGCCATCATTTCATCACAAGGCTTTCTTTCACAAAGCTTGTACTAGTGGGGATAGTTGATAGAACATTATGGAACTGGACTAGAACATGGAGAGTGTTTAAAATTTATTTTCCAGCCCTGCTCTACTTATCTTATTATCAAATGGCTGACCATCTTTGAATAAATCTTATAAAATTCTCTAAACCTCATATGGAGAAAAAGAGTATTATAATCCCAACTTCATATGAATACAGAGAGGAGAATATTAGATAAAATATATGAAAGGGACAAACCCAGTCTCTGGCCACAGAGGGTGGGCAGACAATGAAAGCTGAATGGCTCTTGAGTGCTTATTATCTGTGATTTGCAGTTTCAAACAATGATGCTCCTGTAAGTCCCACTATACAAAATCAGTTTTTCTTTAAGGATTCTATCAAAATATGTAAGTTTTCGCTCTCTTTTTGGTGATAGGTCTTTACAAATCCATTCTGTCTGACCTAACCCAGAGAAATAAAATGAGGTAAAAATGAACAAACTTTTACAAACACCTCCTTATTCTGTTGGGAAACTTGGGTCCTTCACCTCTATTTTCTCATCTGTAAAATGTGGAGTTTAATTAAGAGGGTACCCAAATGCCCTTCCAGCTCTGATTCTTTGGGCTACATTTTATGGTAGACCAGGTGTATACCTAGAGCCAGAAGAGCTGTATTCATGTCCCTTTTCTGCTTCAGTATATATGTATTTTTGTAATTCTTTTGTCATTAACAAAATATATATTTACTTTACCTTTAAAGTTTTCATGGCAGGTAATGATCACAAAAGTCTTGTGAGGCATTCTACTTATAATATAAAGAAATGAAGACCCAGAAATGTTAAGTGGTTTGCCCAAGGCCATACAGGAAATAAGCAAGAGGGTAGGAATACGGATGCAGATATTCTAACTAAAAGTCTTTCACTTTTACCAGGTGTCCCTGGAACTCAAGGTTCTGGGACCATTTCTTCATGAGCTTTTTATCGTTTTTTAAAAAATTGGATAGGGTCAGTTTGTTTTGTAATTTTCCTCCTGTTACAACTATCATTTCTTATTGCTATCAATGTGCTTACCTATAACAGTCCCCTCCCTGTGTTTTATCTTCTTATTTTTAATATACTATGCTTTAAAAACCACAAAACACAGGTTGTTAGAAATGTGTGAAGAGCATCTCTTCTCAGAAGAAGAAGCCAGGGTTTCTCCTGGGTAAAGCACAAAGACACAGACTTCCTCAAAACTTTTCTGAGATGCCCCAGAGGCCTGTTTTCAATCCTTGGTGCTCAGAGTAAATTAGACTAACAGATGGGAAAATTCTTGCTAGATGAGGTATTGTTGCAAAATTATTGGACCCATGGTTGTTTGTTTTTGTTGGTTTTGTAATTGCTGCTTCTCCCTCAAAACTAGACTGTGAACTCAAGAACAGGGCATGTATATTAGTCACATCTTTCTCTCTAGTGTCTAGCATAGAGACTGCAGCCATTTGTTCTTTCATTAGTCATTTATTTATTCAACATACATAGTTTGAGAAACTGCTATATGCCAGGCACTAGGCTAGATATGGCGATACCAGGATTAAGAAAAGGCTCAGATCCTGCCCTTAAATTGCTGAATTTAGAAAGGCTATGGATAAGAAAATCAGCAACTATAATGAAGCAGTCAAGATATGTTCAAGGGCAACGGGAACTTAGAAGGAGGCCTGCTAATATTTTACCAAGGAAGCCTTGCCTCTTGTATTAGAAGTAGGTAGTTTCCAGGAACACAATACCAGAGAAAATATTTCAGACAAATGGGCATCAAATGGAAAGACAGGAAGACATCAGGGATGAAAGCTGGCCTGATTCAGAGCTGCAATTTTAAGTTGATATTGTTAGAGTGTAAATCTGCAGTGTGCAGGGAAACTGCCTCTCCGAAATAAAAAGTCCTGATTTGTAGTGTTTCCTGATATCTGTGGTCTTTCTTCTGCCATTGTCCATTTCAATCTACCCATGGTTAGACAACTGCCTTGCAAAATTCCAGAATATTCAATAATCATCTCTCGAGAGCAACTCCAACACACTATTGAAAAAGAGTCAATCTCCCTACTAAGTGCAAAACAAAGTTGCCCACACTTACTATCTAACATTCTATGGGATGTCCAATAACCCACCCTGATTTATACTCCTGCTTCTCCCCCACCCCACCACTAATCCCCACTCCTGGGCTTACATGTTTGTTGACAAACAGTGCTGCTGAGTTTTCAATGTACTCTCTCAGCTTTTCTCTTCCTATACTCCACAGGATCCCACAAAGAAGGAATTAAATCCTCTTCTTTGTTTTCTCCAACAAGTACATTCACAATACTTGTAAGTATAGAGATGTGGATTGAAGATTTGGGGTTCATAGTACAGGAAATCAAACAACCTAGAACTGGATATCTGACGTTGTTCCTTACAAGTCTGCCATCTTCCGTGGTGAAAGTGTTGGACATATTTCTCTGCGGTCTCTAGCTGGGCCTTTGTCCAGCTCCCTCAGCTCTCTAGTCACCTGTCTTCCCTGGTTCCCTCAGCTCAGCTTCCCTGAGACGTTCCTTTCCCCCACTTTATCAAATAAAGCATTTTACCTCCCTGTCTCCTAAGCACCTGATGACCTACATTTGCATACTCAAGAGGCTCAATTGTAAAATTTGCTAAATAAACTTTGTTTATTTTTTCCTTCCGTTGGGTCTCATTCTCTAGTAATACAGAAGAAGTAAAGATTTGGAAATGGAATTTTCCCTTTCTCGTGCTTCCACCAGTCACCAGTCTCAGTACATAAAAGATTTTTTTTTTCTTTAAAAAGCAGTTTCCCCACTATAAAAATGATAGCATACTTCAGAAGCTGCTACAGTCCATTTACTTGCAAGAAATAATTTCTTACTTTCTTTTTTTAGGAGGTACCGGGGATTGAAACGGCTATATCCGCTCCCTTCAAGCAATAATTTCTTAACCCTTGATACAGAGCTGAGCTTGATCATGCTAAAACTACAAAGAAGAAAACATTAAATGAGAGAGTGAATGGGTTTGTAAGCATATCACAGACTGATTAATACTTGTTAAATGTATTACCTATTGTTAGATTGACCATGGTTAATAGCAATGCTTAAATATTTGGAAATCAGCTGTAACTTATGTACCATACACATGTAAAATGTTATTAGTAGGGGAAAGTGGGAGAGTAGGAGGGATTTGGGTATATGGGAATCCCCTATATTTTCTATGTGACTTGTCTGTAATCTAAAGCTTCTTTGAAGATAAAGCAAAAAAAAAAAAAAAGACACTGGGGGAACATATGGAAGAAATTGTCACTGTATATAAAAGATAACAGTGATGAAAGACACAATGAAAAATTTTTAATTTTATTATTTTTAAAATTTTTTATTGTATTTTATTTGTTATTTATTATTATTACTATTTTATTTTCTTATTTTTATTTGTTTTTGGAAAAATTTTGGATTGCAGAAGGGTCATAACTGTGGCAGGGGAGGATCACTGGTGCAGGGTGTCAGGGATGGAGTGATGTGTGGGGAGGGGTGCACCTGGGGCTTACCTTTATGGCATATGAATATGCTCAGGTGGTCATGGGGCATTGTCTTGGTGGGTCGAGACCCACAAAACAGCTAAAGAATATTGAATTCCCATCCTGGGAGGTACTGCTACATTCTCTAATAGAGCAGCAAGAATCCCCTGATACGTGGGCAGTACCTAGCAAAGGAGGACAGACAATTACTTATGAACCTTTTTTTGTGAAATTGAAACTTAGCCTAGTATTATATATTGCCTAAGAGTTACCTCCTGAAAGCCTCCTTGTTGCTCAAATGTGGCCTCTCTGTAAACCAATCTCAGCACATAAACGTATTACTTCCCTTGCCCTCCCGTGTAGGATGTGACTCTCAGGGATGAGTCTCCCTGGCACCAAGGGATTATTGCCAAGCACTGACTAGAGATGAATGTGGAAAAAGACCTTGACCAAAAGGGAAAAATATTAAATATAAATGAGTTTTTATGGCTAAGAGATTTCAAAGTAAGTCGGGAGGTTATTCTAGAGGTTATGCTTATGCATGTTTCAGCAGGATCTCATTGACTGTCACAGTAAACAAACAGCGGAACTCCTGAGGGCTCTAGAGACATCTAGACACTATAGTCAGGGAAGACAATCTCAGGAATTCGGCACCCAGTCAGTGTGCCTTACTTTGGAGTATATGCTCCCCAATGCAACAGAGTTAGACTCATTTATAATTTCCCTACACAAGGCTCTTCTTCCCCTTTTATTTGAACCTATAATTAGCACTATACTTGTTAAATATATGTCCTTAAATCTTTGGTCTCTTCATATGCCAACTAAGTCCTGAATCTCAGCAGAGTTGAAACACCTTCATCCCAGGAAGCGGAGAGCGTCTGCAACTGCAAGCAATACAGTTCCATCCATCTGTCCCATGGGATCTAAGCCCCCTCTCAATCAGTTTGGGGATCACCAACCCAAAATCCTCAAAACTAAGGAATGAACAAACATAAGGGGGGAAAGCAACTATGGACTAAGGTAGACTTACTGTTTTGGCAATGGAAGAGCTTGTATCATTGTTATAAAGATAGTGGCTACCAGAGGTTCTGAGTGAAGAATAGGTGCAACATGGGAGTACTTTTGGGACACTGGAATTGTCCTGCATGGCATTGCAATGATGGTTGCAGGTCATTATACATTTTGACAAAGCCCATAAAATTGTGCAGTACAAAGTGTAAACTATAATATAAACTATGGTCCTTGGTTAGTACAATACTTCAATTTGTGTTCATCACTTGTAACAAATGTGCCACACTAAAAAGAAAGAAAGGGAAAAAAGATGGGGACTTGATTGGGCAAAAAGAGGGTTATTTAGTAGAAAGAACTTAGTTTAAAAGTCTTCAAAACAGTGATCAATGAAATTCATCTATGGCCTTACACAATAAACCATTCTTCCAGAGCTAGTAGAATGGATTGGTTTCTCCAGGAACTTCTTGTACTTAGCAAATCCAAAGAACAAGATGAATTCCAAACAAAATTAAAGGTGTGGCTGGGAGTTCTCTGGAACGTGTAGCTCAGCACCTGGCCTCAGTACCTGGTGACATTTTTGGAGCTCTCTGGAGAAGGAAGCTTAGAGACTGGGCCTGATGTGCTTTGGGGACCTGCACACTTAGACCATGTCAGATGTTCGCACACTTAGGAGTGAGTGTGTGCATTCATATTTGTACACACTCACACATTGAGCACATTGAAAAGTACAACCAGGTTCTCATAACGCACTCTGCTTGGCCGTTGGAGCCTTAGAGGAGAGCCAGGACTCAAGTCAGGTCAGATGGCTTTTCCGCCAGCCTGAGAAGCAATCTCTTCTAAATTAAACACCAGGTGTGAAACAGGTTTTCTTCTTCATGCTCGTCTACTGTGAATAAATAAATTCCTGTGCAAGTGTGAGATAATCCATACATAATTCATCCCGGGGCTTCGTTTTCCAGATGTGCAGCCACTAGCAATCCTTGGATCTCCTGCAGACCTTTATTTCTTTGAGACACGATATTCCAAACCGAGATGCCGGCTCCGCCCCCGCCCGCCTTCCCCTAGCAGCCCCCTCATCTGCCTTGCCTTCCTCTGGCCCTGCCGCCCCAGCTCCTCTGTGTGCTGCTGTCTGGGATCCCTCTGCTCTTTGGCTTATGTTGTCTTTTCATACTTCACTGTTTATACTTCAAAGTTTAAATTGAATCTACCTTTATAAAAAAAAAAATGCCTCTTGTTCAATGTGGAGGATTGATGGTTTCATCACGCTTGCCTGTGGAAGCACTCTTCCAAGAGTGGGAAGGAACTTCTGGAGTTTTTTAGATTAGTATTTTTTATTGTGTGGAAAGGAGATATAGAAATGGCTCTTCCCCCCTGCCTCCTTTTTGCTGCCTACTATGTGCCAGGTGTGGCTAAACACTTTACATATGCCATTCATGAGGAATCTTCCAGAAAGACAAATGTCAGATACATACTGAGTGCCGTTCAGCACCATATCAATCTCTCTAGTGAGTGTGCTTTAGAGAATACGGACTCTGCTGAAGGCTCTCTGGGTTTTTATTGGAGCCCCAGCACTTTTTGCTGTGTGATTTTAGGTAAGTTACCTAACCTCTCTGTATTTCTTTTTTCTTTACCTGTGACATAGAGTTGGGAAGGTTGTTAGGACAGTCAAAAAAACAAGTATAGTGTTTAGAACAGTGTCTGACACAGAGTAAATGTCTAGTAAATGTCCTCTATTGCTATTTTATCCTATTTACTCTGCACTGAAGGTTATTATTTTTAGCCTTATTTTTAGAGATAAGAACAGTGATGCTTGGACTAGCCCATGCCTTAAGCTAGTAGCTCACAGAGCTCAGCTAAATTCATAGACGGTATGTCTGAATTCCAATCCTGTGCCCTTCATGCTTGTCTACAGTACAGCCCTTCTTCTCCCTGATTTTATCTCCTGTAAATCATTCTTGAAATCATGGATTGTTTCCAAGTTGGCAAATAAAATCACAATAACAAATATAATCCTCTTCAGAGTATAAAATGTGCCACTGCAACATCTTTCTCATTAGGATGGGTGTGTTGGCATTATTCTACTGTCTTGGCAACTTAAATGATATTTTGTTTATTTTGATAAAAGTTTCCAAAGCAAGGTCAAGCCTGGTAAAATTAGATTGTCAACCTGACTACATTGTTCATGATTGCACCTGGATATCACAAGTGCCATTTCAAAGAGACACTAGTGGACTATAATCTTGTTCGGTTCGTCATATTGATGAGATTAATAGAAATCAATTTGGTGTCATTCTCTCTATGACCATTTCTAATCTTTAACTTCCCCTTCCCCCAACGACCAAGAATGACCTTTGCATTCCAAATTCTATGCCATTTGTTTCAGATTTACCCTTTGGTTTTCTGAATCATTCCATGAAAAGATTTTGTCTACGAAAAACCCAGGAGGTCACCTACCACCACTCCCCCTCAGACTGGTTTCACTTTAACTTGAGGATCCCGAGCTTTTTATGGCCATGAAACACTGCCCTGGGTTCTGACTTCTGCATAAATAGGATCTATCAGCAATAGTTTATGCCAAAAAATAAATCCACACGAGTCTCTGAATAGTCACAACACTCCTATGCAAATTAGATTATTTCCATGTTGTTAATTACTAAATAGAGGTTTAGAGACCTTCAATGCACAGCTAATCAGCCGCAGCCACCGTGTGGCAGATGGGACCCAGCCTGAAGCCCTTTCCACAACCTTCCTGAGAAAATTCCTCACTGAGGTCATGAGTTTAACATGGGTTTAATGGTTTTAGGACAGGACCCAGTGTTTAAGTTTGTGAATACCCAACTGAGAATTCCAAAACTTGCAAAGAATAGAGGAAGGGGCCCCTGCTCTCTTTTATTTTGCAGGTGGCATGGAAGGCTGAGGCTGGCTACAGAGAATAGGGTGGGGGAGGACCCATTCTAGAGCTGCACTCTTATTCTTCTCGGTATGAAGCTGTGCTGACCAGTGCGCTCTGCCTCAATTAAACCACACGGCTGGAGTAAGCATCATGCGGGGAGGGCCCGTGGCTTCTGGGGAAGCAGAAAGGCAGAAAGAGCTTGAGATTTGGCTCCAGGTGCACTGACTCCCTATACAACTGCTACAAGTCATCGGACCCCTCAGAGTTCCCCAGTGATTCCAGTATAATGTGAGTAATACCACTTACCTCCAAAAATCCGTATGAGAATTAAGTGAAATGATATAAAAACTGCTTGCCATAAGGTAGGCACACAGTATTTCTAATTTCTGTCTCCTGTGACTTGCCTGGAGCCGTAAAGATGCTGTCTGCAAAGGTATCAAGGGCTCCAGACCACCATCTTGCCCTCAGCCATGACTATTCATCAACATTGTTCTTTTGTCAGAACAGAAGTCCCTTCGTCTGGGAAATGCTCCATCACCCACTCTAATCTTGTAATTTTTTTAGAAGAATATTTTTTTTTAATTACAGAAGTTTTGGGTTTAAAGAACAGTCATGCATAAAATACAGAATTCCCATATACCGTCCTTTGCTTAACATCATGCATTGGTGTGGAACACTTGTTACAATTAATTGATAATAGCACATATTTATAATTTTACAATTAATCATAGCCCATGGTTTACTGTTTGTCTAGATTTGTTCCATGGCTCATCTTGTGATTTGAATATGATTTTCTTAAACAGATTGGACCAAAGATGGACACTTATACTATAATCAGAGTACTTCCTTAGGATTTGGAACTTAGGATCACAAAAAGCAAATTTACGACAGTTGCTGTTGATGAAGCAGAGGAGAAACTGTAGCTGTTGGCACTGCGTTTTCTGCCACGTAGGAGAGGCAGAGATCAGCCCCTGAGAGACTCCCTGAGACCGGTTGCCCCCTGGCCTTTAATGCTCAACCTCCCCAGGGCCTCAGGGCTCTCGCCTAACCCCAGACCTAACATCATCTAGTTCAAGTTTGGTTGCATTTGACCTGCAACCAAAGAATTCTTGAAACCATATTTTCCCCAAAGATTTAAGGTGGGCTAAATTATTCTCAACTTAGTGAATGGAATCGCAAGCTCAGAGGGGCTGAGTGATGAAGGAGGTCAGAAAGGTGGTCAGAGGCAGAGCTAGGATTCCTACAAGGGACCTTTTGAGGCTGAAGCCCGGGTCGTCTTCTCTCATATTTGGGAACCCAACTTTTCTCCAAGAGGCCCCAGCCACTGGTCTCAGTGGAAATCCTGGTCCCCTCAGGGGCTCCAACCTGCCTGCAAGTCACCTTTTTCTGCATCTGCTGACCAGCCTGGGCTGTGCTCTCTGGGAAGTTAGAGAGAGTCCCTGCATCAGCCTTGCTCTAACTACTACTCAGCTCTTCCAACTTTCAAGTCTTTTCTGAGAATATTGGAGGGTTTTTTTGTTTGTTTGTTTTTTGTTTAATCTGCTACCCTCTAGGTCAGAAGCTTCTTGAGGGCAGGGATTCTGTCTTCCTCATTTTTGCTTCCCTGGGGTCTGGCATATACATAACCATGCAGGAACTTTCATTGAATGAAGGAATGCAAGGCTGGCAGATGACCGGCTGTGGGACTGAAGGAGGGGAAAGAGATGCCGCCTCGATTCCAGGCAGTAAGGTATGAGCGCCAGGAAGCCTGTCTGCCAGCGGTGACGCAGCCTGTGCTCTTTTGTGCACTCCACCTCCCCCACCCCCTTTGGCCTAAAATTTCCACAACGTCCTCCCAACTTCAGGGTAGTCAGGACAGGCAAGACTGTCTCAACTTTAAATTTCTATTCTCCCCCAAGAAAATACACTTGTGACTATTTTTTCTTCTTTATTTCTTCCCTGCTCCACTCCATATATAAATTTGGACAAAAATAAGAGCAGACTTACAGACTACCCAATCTAATGTATGGTTCCTGTATTTGAAAAATAAGTCTAGGTCTTGGAAAAAGCATAAAAAAAATGCACGTGGGTCAAGTGTCTATTGTGCACCAGTAGTCTTGCTAAAACCATCTAAAAGGTATTTTACGATCTTCGCATGAAAGTTCTTGAGTATCACGACGCACTAAAGCACCCAATGTCAGGCAGAAGTCCTCCAGTCCTAGGACTTGAGGCTCCTTACTAGAGGACAGAACCAAAGCCATCAGCGTTGGTCCACTTTTTACAGGGCCACCGCCTTTTGCTGGTTGGAAGGAGGTTCCCCAGGTAACATGGCAAGAGAAGGATTCCCTTTGGAATTGCAGAGTCTTCCCTCCGTGCACATGCCTCCATCTTTGGAATGACCTCTTGGTACTTGCTTGAGTGTGTCACCTCGAGGTCGGCTCTCTGTATCTCAAATGCAGCTCATTCGTCGTCTCCATATTAACATTGCCTGCAAAGCAAAATTGCAAGAGGAGAAAACCTAAGAAAGTAGGATGGGGGATGAGTGACAAGACAAACTACACCCAACTGACTTCTTGTTGAAAAGGTGCCCCTGGAGGAAAATTTTAGATAGAAATCTATACCCTGCCATCAAAGTGAACGTCCATCATTTTGTAATTAATTTGGAGAGCTGAGAAGAAACATTAACTATTGATTCCAATTAGCTCTGGGGTCTAAATTAATTGTTTTCTTATTTGAAAATTCCTCAGCTAATAGCTAGAAGGGGGAAAGAGCAATTCTATGAACTCGCAGGATGGAATAATAGCTGTAGCTGGGAAGGTTCCCTTATCTGATTTTGCAGTGTTTTTCTGACTCCCAGCTCTGTCAGTGTTATTCCTTTATGAAGTACAAAAGGTCCAGGGATTTTAAGTCACGTTGGAGCAAGAGTCTCAGCCAAAGGCCACCATTTTAAAAGCCATTGAGAATTTAGTGGGTTTTGCTACTTATAGAAAATTAGCACATGAGTATTAGTGACCATTGCATTAGATGTTTATGTAGCATTCATTCGTACTTCCTCAGCTCTGAACAGAATTACATCTAGGAGAATATCACGGTGTCTGGTCTAGAGGGTGGGGTCCTTAGTTTGTCCCCTTGGTTCTAGGTGTGAAGTTTTCCCTGCCCTCTGAGACCCTTCCAGTTTTATTCACAAATGCCTTAGGCCTGACGTCTACCTCTGTGTGTCTCCTCCAAAGGGTTTTACTTATGGTCTACAAGCACACTCATTTCTCCTATACTTAGTTAAGGAAGAAATGGGTACTCTTAGAATTTCTAAGGCTGACATTTAAAATTCAAGAGCCAAACACAGAAAACTGGAACAAAGAGGTTTCATGTATCTAAATAAACAGATATGTTGAATGAATGAGCAAATAAATAAGTAGATAAATAAGTAAATAAAGTCTGAGAAATGAGATGTTAAGGCATTCCTGCAACATCAGGGGAAGCCCTTCATGGCACTCAAGGGAAGACCCAAGAGTTGGGGAGAGAGAGATTGGATTTCAAAGTCAGTGCTCTGGCTTCTCCTTCAAGAGCAGCAGGCTTTCTTTGTGGGTAGGCTGGGAGTAGAGTCAAGGAGACGTCCAGAGAAGGCACAGTATCACCTCCAATAGTATGCTCAGAGGAAACCTGACAGTAGCCAAGGGAGTTTCTTGCATCTGTGGGCTGAAGGCTGAGATTCAGGGGCCTGCTTGTTTCACTGTAGTCCACAGTCTCACCCAGAGTTCCTGGGACCCTAAGACAGCTACAGCAAGGCTAAGCAGCTTCTGGACCTGAAGGGGCTAGGGTTGGTACAAGGAGACCACAGAGCATGGGGACCTTGCTATCAGAGACAGTAGCAAGAACGTTTTTCATCAACAGCGGTTCCCTGCACGACTCCAGCTGCACAACAGCAGATAGAGCCAAGGTAGAGGTTGAGGGGCAGAACCGAAGTGGGGATAAAATGCCTGAGCACAAGGCCAGAAGGATCAGATATCTCTTTTCTGATATCCAGGACATTGGGGCAGGCAAACAGTCAGAAGAAACCTTGGAAGAGCAAGTATTTATTACAAGTGACCCCAAAGAGAACTGGACAGTGGCTTGTGTCCATAGTATTTTCAATTCTCTGAAGAATCAGTACATCAGAATAAACCAGAATGAGATTATTTGTCTTACTCAAGAGTATGCTGAGAGCTCAAGGGGGGGGCTGAGTTTACAGAGGCGAGGATTTCCTGGGAAGGCCGGGAAGCTTAACCCTTAGGGCCTCACTACGGCAGGGACTGCCACGTCCCTCTGCCGCATACTGTGCTTATGGCTTTGTATTCTTTTTTCTGAAGTAGTAGTGCCTCAGAAAATCAGGATTTGCCTCTGAGCCCAGACACAGAATTTAAAGAAAATTTTTAAAAAAATATCTGAGTTTCAGTGTGTGAATTGCGACTCCCATTTCCTATCTAAAATGTTTTATTGGATTTAGAGTTTCGAATTTGTCTTGGTTACCACTCCAAGGGCTTCGTGAAGACAGACACTGTTATTTATTTATGTATTCCCCTGTGCCTTGCACAGTACACAATTCTTGTTACATAATAGAAGCTCATATGAATTCTAAACGAGCTTGTAGGAAGGAGAAAATTCCTTGGGCAGAGCAGTCACGAATGGCTTCCTGGAAGAGAAAGGATTCAATCTGCTTTGATATGGGCATGCAGATACCTGAAAAGCAGCAAAGAACACATCAGGTGCAGGAACTAACAAATTCAAGGAGAGGCATGGTAGAAACTGACTGGCTACCATGGAAAGTTCAAGAAGCCGAAGCACTACAGTCAACATCAACAGGCTCTAAGTAAATGTCCCTTCCTGATGATAAAGTGTGCTCTCCATGGTATATTCTGGAGCTTCGTGTGGTTAGAAAGGAGATGGAGCCAAAGAATGAGTCACAGTGTGCAGAATCTTCTATACCCTCTTAAACAGAGACTTTAGGTACTACAACCGAGAAGTCTTTAATTACTCTCTAGATCTTTCTTTGTGTGGGCCACCCAGCTTTCAAGAAAATTATTCAATGATTTTCCCTTTGAAGAAAAATTAAAAAGACAAATGAAGACATACATAGGAATCTTTTTTCAAAAGTGGACTTTACTTAGGAAAAAAAATGGCAGTGAATGCAAATAGCAAATATCCAGGTGACAGGTTTATGTTTTCCTTCCAAGTTATAAAACAGCTGAAAACCTAAAAGGATATTTTATATCTCAGTATATTAAAATGTTTACTTTTGCTGATAGACAGCCTTGCTGGGGGGGATTCATCAGCAGGCACAAGAGGATTCCTCAGCTCCTGTGCAACTGGCAGAGGGAAGGAAGTCGAGACCCCGAGGCTCCGTCACGAGCCAGGCCATGCCAGGGCCTCCTCCCAAATGCACTCCAGCCATCCACTAACACGCGAGCCCCTCACCACAGCAACACAAGTTTATTTATTATTCCACATCGTCTAAGGAAACAAAAACAAAACGGAAGGACTGTCCTTCAGACGAATTTTCTCAAAAAGGAGTAAAGACCAAGCCTATTGCTCAAACTTCGTATACTTACCTGGGCTAACAATTTAGAATGACATAAATCCTGGGAGATTTCAAAGGCATCACTCGTACACCTCAGTAGAGTGTGTTTCAGGAATTCAGTTGATACTGAGATAGGAAAATGCTGCCAGCAGTGAAAATGGAGAAAAATGTGTGTGGATCTGTATTAAAAGCTTACATGCCATATCTAAGATGCGTGCAAGACTTTTCCTCTAAGGGACTCAAGGCAATCATTTTTATACTGTGGAAATAAAAACAGAGACTTTTCCCTACTTCAACTTCACTAACCATTTTACATGCCACAGTGAAGAAAAACAAACACTTTGCACTCTGAGATGAACCAAAAAATAATGGGGTCACCCTGACTGGTTCTGACCCTAAAATAATGAACTCTTGAATATATCCCATTAACTTGAACTTAATCATCAGGTAAGAAAATTGATGCTTTTTCCACTATGAATAGACTAATATAAATTTAATAATGTTGGGATTTTTATGTTGTTTTTTTTCTGTCCTTTAAATACTTGTATTTTCTTTTCTTTCTTTTTTTTTTTTAATTGTGATGGAGGATTTCAGTCTTTCCAAAGACTTTTTTCAGTGCACACACTGAAAAGAAATTTTAATGTTTCTGTTTTTTTAAAATATTTATTCCTGTAGGTTACATTGAGATAAAATCCACCTGAGTCTAACTAATAATAATTTATCCTCTTTTCTATCAAAATGTAATTAAATACATCTAATTTGTAAATATAACGAAGCACCAAAGTTCATTTAGTTAGATTTGACAAATTCACTATTAAGGAATAAGAAATATGCTTCATATGTGAAAATTATACTTAGAAAGTCCTCCCAGGAAAAGTTGTCCAATACTGGCTCCATGTTTTTTGAAATATCATCCTTACAGGTGGTAAAGAATATCATTTCCTAGCATGCCAGGAAATTTAACAAATATGGGGATCCCAGAGAAAAGAAGATACCCAACAGTTACAGGTAATATAGCTGCAACCTAGCACAGGCAAATGAGATGGTTCTTGGTTCCTAATTTCAGTAGAGTTGATAAGGACAGTAAAATAATCCAGACACATAAAAGTAAATTACAAACCCAGGGCCTTTTTAAGGCATGCAGACAAAAATATATATTTTAAGCCTTAATATTATATGGCCCTAGTTTTGCTAATGATACAAAAATTAAGTATTGATCAAGTTTTCTTGTTTAAACATATGTAAATAAACTATTATTTAAAATACAATATCAAATTAATGATATGGAATCAGAAAATTTCGAAGCAACTTTTGGGGTCATATCTTGATGGCAGGAAATTGACTACAAGAAGGGACTATAGAAGCAAAACATGATACTTGTGCTTCTTCCAATAAGACTAAGTATTTCATAAATTTCAGTAAGAAAAAAATAATGCTTGGTACTTGAGATAAAGGAAGCATAACAGGGTCACCCTGATTTCGTCTTTACCCCAAATAATAAAATCTTGACCATTTCCTGAAAGTCTAAACTCCTTTTCAAAAGAATTTTTATAACTGATATTTGCTCTGCTAATATCTGAAGATGGCTTGAGGTTTGTGATTATAATAATCATGTGAGAAAGCTCCTGCTTTTTGCCTTGAACTGAGAAACCTTGCTACTTTTGTTTTATTCTCTTAGATTTCTTATTGCATTTTTTAAAAATTTGGTTAACCAATCCTTTTGAAGTCTGACTCCCTCATGCTCATTTCCTTCATAAATATTTCAGTATTTGGGTTTTCTTTTGATGATATGCAATTATAAGTAAAGTATTCTTACATTACTTTTTAAACGGAATCCCACTAATTATCCACTGTCTATAATAGTTACTTAAAATAATTTCAGATTAGTCATTTATTTTCATAATGGAAAACCTTTGTTTTTCTAATTAAAAAATGCATGCATGTGCTTTTTTTAAATTAGAGAACACAGAATTATAAAGAAAAAATCTATAACCCAGCAACCAGAAAAACATACACACAATTTAACAAATCCTTATTGGTATACATTTGTTTATGTTGCATTCAAAATCTTATTGTAATAAATTAATCATTATTAATTCCCATGCATCTGAAACTTCATTCCTACTCTATTATTTTAGTAAGATAAATTTCTAAAAATAGAATTACTGAGACAGTATTCACAGAATTAAGGCACTTGAAACATACTGTCAAATTGTCTTGCATGAAGGTCGTATCAATTTACACAATTGGTGAAGTACTGATTCCACACTATCTTCACCAGTCTGGGTATTAGCAACTTAATTTCTTTCCCAGTCATATGGAATCTGTCTAAATAATGTTAATATTTGATTGAATTGAAGAAAATAAAATCATTTAGGCTTATTTTATTTTATGTCTATTATTAAAATTTATCACAAATATGTTTTCATACACTTATTGTCAATGTCAGCAACTGAAACTCTTGACTATTAGATATGCAAGACTTTAATATTCAAACACCTTTACAGAAATTCTAACACATTTACAAAAATGTTATATGTACAAATGCTTTAAGGCATTGTGATTATCATTTAAGGAAATAATTATTTTTTGGAACTGGAGGTTTTAATCTAAAGCACGTGTGGGAATTTGCTAGTCCTTTCCTACTGCACCTAGGGTTACTTGGTTTTCACTCTGTCATATATTTGGCCATAAATACACTGCATGCACGCATGTATAAATGCACAAATCATCGTCATGGTGATACCAAGTCAATCCTGACTTTTGATTCTCTATGGATTTAGCTTTGAGGTTGGAGTCCATATTTGTGCTAAAGGTCATGTGAGTTATGGGATCGAGTAATAAATATTAACTCAATTTCCTGGCTGCCCCTCTTGTACTAAAGACCTGTTGATAACTGGTGAACACAGGGCATCTTGGTGCTCTAGTATTTCAGTAAGGCATGGCCGGTGTTCACGCACCCTGCACTAACAGGCACAAACCTCTTTAAAATGAACCAGATGTGGAGTGCACGGAGGGGGCTGGGCGGCAGGGGCTGCACAAGCAGGAGGTTCTCAGACCATTGGAAGTGGCCAATTAATTTCCTCACAGCACTATGCAAACGACCGTAAATACCAGAGACCTGGTGGGTTTTCTTCCTCTGTAAGACTATGTTCACACGTTTTATGAAATACGGCTTTAATAAAAAACAGGACAGCGTGACAGCAGAGGTCAGCGAGGCCATTCGCGTAGCACACAGGTTATTCAGCCTCCACCTTAGGAATTAGCGCGGTCCGCGCCGTACAAGGTGGGGGTGCGTTAGTGGGTGCTCCCATGAGAGGGGCTGGAGGATAAAGAGCTCATGGGGTCCCCATTTATCTACTGGTACTGGGATTGTTTTTTTCAAAGTCCCCTCAGTGGTTTCCTAAAAATTCAAATTAACTGGCACATTAGAAGATGATAAGAATCCCAGAGACACCAGCCTTGCCCCAAGAGGCGTGATTAAAGCGGTCACACTTGACTTATAAATGCTTGCAGCTGATTAATTAACAGAAAAACAAATAAAACCTGATAACTGACAGCGAAAATGCGGCAACTTTAAACAGAGAGAGCGTTCCTATTTTGGGAAAGATAAGGCATGCTCCGAATTGATAGGATATATATTTTTTAAATTTTTTCTTTTTTTTTCCTCATCTTTTTCCTTTTATATTGTCCCCCATTTTATTTTTTCTATGAAGGTATGTTTGAGTAAGGACTAAATTATTTCCTTCTAGGTTTTGGCAAAGCTCTTTCTTTCTGCAAGGAATCGGTAAATATGGCTTCTTGCTTTTGAAGATAGTGTCCTTCCCTGCTTCCTATCTACAGGGATCAAGAGTCCCTTTAACAGCACACACACACACACATACACACACACACACAGGAAAGTTCAGAGTCCCTTATCTTTACTTGACATTGACTTTGAAAGCACTAGACATGTTGTTCACTCTTATACATTCCACAAGATCACAAGATAAACCGCGTAAGATTTTTGAAATCGTGCTGGGTTCAGCCCACTGCCAAGGTCAAGCTGTTCATCCTGACTCCCAGGGCTCTTCAAGATGGAACCCCACGGAGCTTTCCATGCCTGACCTTCCTCACCTGGTGGATCGGGCGCCTCCGTCGCCCACACTCGCACAAGGCCTTCAGTCTGGAAAGCCTTTGCTTCTCTCTGCCAGGACACTGCTGTGAAACCCAGCCCTCTCAAAAGCACCAGAGTTTACTGCACACTCCATGGTGTGCACACTCAATGGTGCCAAAGAGTCTCATGCTCCATGATTTGCAAACTGAGACCATAACCTTCTCCCCAAATCCGAATGTGTACTTGCCTCCTCCGTTGCCTTGCCTTCGAACACCAGGCCACGCATGTTCTGATCCTGCCTTCCTCTACAGGTTTATTTCCTGCTCCTCTGCAGCTCTAGACCCAGCCATTCTATCCCCCAGGGCTGCTGAAATACTTAATGTCCTCTGGATACGTGACCTGGCTAGAGATTCCTGCATTTCTGCATGGGAGATAGCACTGCCCCCCTGTCGTCTGTGTGGTGGGGAGTTCTTGATTATCTGTCCACACTAGCCCCAAGACTCACTTGGCCTCTCCTTGTTGAGTTGACTGGGTCTCCGCTGGCCTTGGCCTCGCCCTTGTTACACGGTATGCCCTTGTTTGTATATTTCTGTTACCTTCTGGAAAGTGCTCTCTGCAAGGACAGACCCTGTCTTATGCATATTTGTTTTTCCAGCACCAAACCCTTTGCTGTCACCAAGAAAAATACTTACAAACAGGATCCAGGTAAGCTTTCTTTAACACCTCCTACTTAAATTAATCTTTCCCTTTCCTGGGCTCCTAGGGGTCATTTTGGCATCCTTAATATTCTCCTCGATTAGTTTGCTTTATATTACTGTTTATTGTGAGCATGTTGGTCAAGAGAACTGCAAATTCAATTCTGTAAGGCTTAGCATAATGCCTTGCATCCAATAAGTGCTCACCTGTAAAATGATGAATAAAAATAGCCAGCACTATGTCAAACCATCCATTTTTGTACTAGTGTGAGAAGGTGTGAGAGAATACACCTTGCAAAATGTTAAGTTCTTTTATAAATTCTCTTTATTATTATTGTATTAATGCTACTTTTCTAGAAATTTTTAGAATGATTTTTTTTTTTTACTAAATAGAGAAACTGAGGCTAAATATCATTATTTATTCATTCAAAAAGTATTTTTTGAGCCTAGGGAAGCAGCAGTGAACTATTCAGGCACAGTTCTGAGCTTGGGGAGCTCCTGGGACAGTGGGAGACTGTTAAAAACAAGGACTTTATAACACTGTTTATTAGTTTGATGAAAACAGACAAGAAGGGCATGGAACCTATAGAATAGTTCTATCACCCCAGAAAGTTGCCGGTGGGCACGTGTATTTTTAACAACTTCTCTGAGAGATTCCCTAGACCACATGGAGCATAAGGCAATGAAATACAGACAGCAATTCAAGCTGAAGGGGTAGCAGAAGCCAGATCTTGGAGAGCTGTTTATGTTCATCAGAGGAGCGTAAACAACCCTTCTGTTAATGTCCAATGAGGGAATGTCTCCTAATCAGACCCCAAGCTGCCCTACATTTATGTTTATGCTCAAAATATTTCCTCTGCCTGAAACAGTCTGTTGCTGCCAGTCATCTCTGCCCATATGTAAAAATGTTACCCATATACAAGACCTTTTATCAAATTTTGACATTTTGACTAGGAAAATGGGGATGAGCTATGTATAGCAATTCCCAAAGAAATATAATTGGACCCTTAAATGAATGAAAAGATCCTCAGTGTTACTCATAATAAGAGAAATACAAATTAAAACTATGTTGAGATCCATTTCCCACCTACTGGATCATCAAAATTCCAAAAGTTTGACAACACACTCTATTGTTGGCATGGCTGGAGAAACAGGAACTCTCACACATGGCTGATGGGAATGCAGCATTGGCATATATTTAGCCATGTCTAGCAAAATTATGATAGCAAAATTTTAGAGACATTTACTCTTTGCCCCAGCAATTCTAATTCTGGGAATGTATCACAAAAATACACTGGCAAAAAAGGAAAGGAGATATGCACATTGTTATTCATTGAAGCATATTTGCAAGAACAAAAGACTGGAATGCCCCCACCCAAATATTTAACAATAGGGCACAATAAACCAGGTACAATCAGAAATGGAGTACTATGCAGTCATGAAAAGGAATGAGGACTGTCAATATGCCCTCAAATGAAATAACCTCTAGAATATAAATTTAAATGGAAAAACAAGGTGAAGAGTTACAGGACGAAGCTATTCATCTAAGAAAGGGACTAATAAAAACAACACACAATCGCTTTTCTTACATTAACATAAATCATAAATTATGTTTTCTAATAGGAAACATAAAACATATATGTTTCCTTACGTTGACATAAAAGATTTCTTATATGTTTAGTATATTAAATATAAAATAATGAGAAGATAAACAATTAACAAATTAATACCTTTGGGAAGGTAGGAAAATAGATGAAGGGAGTAGGGAGAAAAGCTAGACTTCTCCAAATGTATCTTGTTTTGTAGATCTGAATTTGGAGTCATTTCATATTTTGTACAATTACAAAAGTTGAAAGCAATGTTGTATATCAATTTGGTAGTACAACCCCCTGTACAAAATCTTGATTATTTGACTGTTCATCCCTACTGGGAAATTACCTAAGAACTGAAAATATATATATCTTATTTATGTCTTAGGCTGTTTTCAGGAAGCATTACTAGTATATAATATATTAAAAAATAAATATATTACGAGTCATTTTATAAAGACCCATTTTTAGATTTAATTTTGCTCCTTTTCTTTCCTTAGCCTACATTCAGAAATACAAATGCATCAAAGGGACTATTGATGAGTTTGCTCCCCTTCAACCAGAAAGCCCTGGTTCCCTGCCTGTCTCAGATCCTGAGAGCCTTGCCTTCCTCTCACTGGTCTCCCCGCCCTCAGACCCCTTCCCTCCAGGGCTTCTGTCCTCCCTAAGCCCGCAGGAGGCAGGCTATCACACCTGTGCTCGTCATTACTTGTATGGCCTTAGCCCAAATTCTCACTTGTCCAAACGCAATTTCCTCATTTTCAAAAAGGGACTAAAACCTATAGTGAAGGTTGAAGAAGGGATATTCCATAAAGGAACTCGCACCCTTCCTGGGATAAAGTAGATACTGACTACACTCCATGTTGGGGATCGAATCATGCTCAAGTCCTAACCCCCAGTCCTGTGGAGTGAAACCAATTTTAAGTGGGAGCTTTGCAGCTATTATTACTTAAGGTGTGGACTCCTTTGTGAATAGGATCCCCAAAGATCCTCTTTAAGTGAGGCAAAGCTGACTCCGGGTGGACCTTAACCTATAGGACTGGAGTCCTTACAAGCAGAGGAAATTTGCATGCAACCAGTAGAAGCCAGAAGTAGGAGAAGCTAGAGCGAGTCATCGCCACGTGATGGAGGACTGCCAGCACCAGCAGCTACAGACTTTGGAGAAAGCATGGCCTTGCCGGTACCTTCACGTTGGGCTTCTGCCTCCAAATCAGTGAGCCAAGACATTCCTGTTGGCTAAGCCACCCAGTATGTGCTATTTGTCACAGCAAAATTGGCAGACTAAGACACTGTCGTTAACTTCGTATGTGGCTTCAAAGGGACACACCAAAGCATTTGGCTTAGCCACTCTGTCCAAACATCAGCTGAGGGAAGGGTCCCTGACACAAAAGTAAAAGGACATGCCCTTTCTTATCACAAAGGCAGAATCTTTTTCATTCATTTGTGCACTAGCAATGCATGGAGCATCAACCCAGGGTGTGTGTGTGTGTGTTCTGTATATTTAGGCCCAAGCACCATACTCTTCCTCATCTAAGTTGCTTCTGCACTTTGCGCTCAGCTTTTGCCCTAGGCAGGGGGAAAACTCTGGGTCCAATAAGAAAAATTTACTTACTCCACAAACATGGGACCCCGCTGCAATATCAGCAACAAGAAAACAACAAAAAAATGGGCCATCCCAATGAATGCCATCTCTCTGGAACCCCAGCCCATCTGAGTACGGTGACACAGTGTTATAAAAAATTGACAGCATACTCCCTGGTTATGACTGCTCAGAGAAAACATCCCCTTCATAATTATCTTATTAGGGGAAGAGAGTTGCTTTTGCTTCTCGTTTGTATGGAGCAATTTATTTTTATGGGTAGTAAAATGAAATAAATTTCTCTGAAATGGTTCCTTGGTGGATCAGGGTCCATGGAGCTCATTCTACATTTATAGATAAGCAAAAGGTCAATTGAATGTTATGTCTTTTAGAGTACAGCATGGTTAGACGCTGCACAGCAGGGCAGGATGGAGGGAGCTAGTTGGCTAATTCAACTGTTCTTCTATTCACCTTTAGTGAACGGTTTGAGTGGAGATTTCTGTGCCTGACACTGTCAAGGGAACCATCTATCAATCTCCTTTCACCAGGCATTTGTTTTGCTGATGGGATTTTAATACACCTTATGAGAAAAGAATGTGTTGATTTGGTCACTAAGGAAAATATACAGATAATTTTTCAGGCATGTGTTTGACAGGTTCCAAAGGAGTGGTATATGTTTATCTGATTGATAAGTTATTCCTAGGTTCCTTAGGCCACTTGTGACATTTCATTAAAATATAAAAGCAGAAACTTGGCTGGCGATCATGGAAAGAATGTGGGTCTAGAGTACATTCTAGGAGAAACTAAGGGTCTTCCGAAAGCTCAGTTCCTCTGCAGACACACAGAAAATAAAACAATCAGCTCTCCACATTTGAGCTGGTGCTTTGATAGCCACATTTCTCATTCATTCAACAGATATTTAATTAGTAGATCCCATGCCCAAGACTATATGCCAGAACCAGAGAGGAACTTGACCTTAAAATGCTTCATTTCTAATAGACACAGGAAGGAGGATTAATTCGACAAGCATTGAGTGTCTTTTGTATGCTAACCTGCTGGCTGTTCAGAGTTTAATAGGGAAAGAAGTCGGAAGGACACCAATATTTAGTGAGCACCTATGATGGTCCAGACAATATATTCACACAGACTTTTTCATTTTTATCCCATTTTTGGTTACTATTTGCAGGGAATATTTTTCCCCATACTTTCACTTTCAACCTATTTGTGTCTTTGGATCTAAGGCAAGTCTCTTGTAAATAGCATACAATTGGATCATACTTCTTTCTGCATTCTCTCTGCCTCTGCCTTTTGTTTGGAGAGACTTATTTCTGCCATATTGCTAATTTTTTGTATGTCTTATACCTTTTTTGACCCTCCTTTTCTCCATAGCTACCTTTTTTTTTTTTTTCTTAGATGGTCTTTTTTAGTGAACGTTTTGATTCACTTTTCATTTCCTTTTAGGTGGATTTTTTAGATAGTTTTTCTGTGTCCCATGGAGATTACGTTTAAAATCCATTTCTATTACAATTTAGTTTGTATTGATACCCACTTAACTTCAATACCCTATACATGTTCTGCTTCTATAACCCTCCATCCCTCCCTTTTATGTGGTTCTTGTCACAAATTACATCTTTACACATAGTATGTCAATAAAATAGGTTTAGGATTTTATTTATCCATTCATATTTTGAATGGTAAAAAAATAAAACAGTGTTACAAATGAACAATGCATTAATACTGGCATTTATATTAATCAACATAGTTACCTATACCAGAGATCTTTATTTCTCCAAACAGCTTCATGTATTGCCTGATGTCTTTTCCATTCAACATGAAGGAGTCCATTTAGCATTTCTTGTAGGGCAGGTCTAGAAGTAATGAACTTCTGCACCTTTTGTTTATCTGGAAATGCTTTAATTTCTCTCTCATTTTTTAAGGACAGTTTTCATGATACAGAAATCTTGATGGACAGTTTTTTTTTTAAATCCCTCCCCCCCACACACACACACATTTTAAATATTTTTTACTGCTGCGTTCTAGTCTCCATGAGTTCTGATGAGAAATTGAATACTAATACTATTGAGACTCCTTTGCACATTATGCATTGATTTTCCATTGCTGTGGTCAAGATTTTCTCTTTGTTTCTGCATTTTGAAAATTTAAGTATAATGTGTTTCAGTGTGGATCTCTTTGAGTTTATCTAACTGTTCAGAGTTTGTTGAGCTTCTTGGAGTTATATACCGATGCCTTTCATCAGATTTAACATGTTTTCGGTCATTACTTTTTCAAATATATTTTCTGCCCCTTACTCTCTCTTTTCCTTGTGGGATTCCTATAATGTTTGTGCTGCTGGTATATTTGATGGTGTCCCAAAGATTCCTCAGACTCTGTCCATTTTTCTTCATTCTTTTTTCTTTTTGCTCCACAGACTGAGTAATTTCAATTGTCTTATCTTCATGCTTGCTTAGACTTTCTTCTTCCAAATTTTCTGTTGACACCAACTATTGAATTTTTATTCTATTATTGTACATTTCAATAATTTCTATCTCATCATTGAAGTTCTTGTTTTGTTTATAAATTGATTTCCTGATTTCTTTTTGCTCTTTGTCCATATTTCCTTTGGTCTATTGATCCTATGTAAGAGAGTTGATCTAAGATCTTTAATTCATAATTCTAGTAACTATCCTCTGAGATAATTTCTACCAAATTCTTTTTTCCTGTGACTGGGCAACTTTCATGGCTTTTGTATGCTTTGTAACTTTTTGTTGATAACTGGACATTATAAGGATTATATTACGGTCGCTCTGGACATGTAGTTCTTTTCCTGCCAGGGATTTCTTCTTTCTCTTTGTTGAGAGCTACAAATATCCATATTTTATTTTTCTCCAGGTATCTATCAGATAAAGAAAAGAGAGAAAGAATGGGGAGGGAGGAAGGGAGGGGGGAAGTAGGGAGATAGAAACAGAGACAGAGAGAGAGAGACAGAAGTAAACATGTGAGAGAAGACAAACAAAAAGCATTACAACTGCAAGTCTTGTGATATGCCTATGTGAAGGTGGAAGCCACTCCTGCTGATAGGACTAAAACTGAGGCAAGTGTCTGCACTGGTACTTTAGAGACCCACCAAACCAAAAAAGGTAAAAAAGAAAGAAGGAAAACAAAACAAAACCAAAAAAAAAAAAAGTGCACTGCCTCTCTAAGTCTCCCAGTAGATGCCAACAGAAAGCCAGAAGCCACTGCTGCTGAGAAAGCTGAAACCAAGGTTAGCATTTGTGCTGGTCCCTCAGGGATCTACCAGATTGACCTCAACTTGCAACCCTAACTTTTTAGAGAAATTAGTGAGAGCAAGCATTTCTCTCCCTATACCATATGCAATCCAGCTTCAGCAAGGAATATGGGAGCCAGTGCATAGCCTTGTACTGCTGACCACTTCCTTCTCTTGAAATTCTTTCTTCCCTTGGCCTCTGTGGTTGTTGCTTACCTCTTTGTGGTCTCCTCCCCTGCTTGTCCTGCCTCTTCACACTGGTTCTTTCCAGGCCTAGGCCATAGCCCTTGGACTCTCTCTCTGGCCCACTGGCTTTCTCAGCAACCTCAAGTACACCTCCATTCAGCTCTACTCCAGTGACCTCCAAACCACTCTTCATGCCTGACCTCTCATTCCCGACCTCCTGAGATGCCAGTTCCGACTTTGTATTACTCTTGGGAGCCCTCTTTCTTTCCCATTCCTGTTTTCCCAGCTTAATTCAAGATCAAATTCCATCCCATTACAGTATCCCCTTAATACTCCTCTTTTTGGATTGTTCTTAAAGCACATGTTTATGGTGGTGAAACTGTGTTCATATGTACCTCCCTTAATATTCTGACAGCTTCTCTGGAGAGAGGCCTGGTCAGTCTATATTTGCATTTCTAGCTCTCAGTGAATGCTTCCTTGTAGAATGAACAACCCATCCTATGTCCTCCAATCTGTCCTACACACAACTGCTGAATTCATCTTGCTAACATCCTACTATGAAACTTGGCTACCCACTAGAGGCAGAAGAAAGCCTAGATTTCATAGCCTTGCATTTGAAGACACTCACAATCTGTCCCTGGCGAAGCTTCCTAACTCTGTCTCCCAGCACTCTCCCAAAAGGAGAGTAACACATTGTTACAGTAAATTCTGCCACCCCACCATACCTTGGACTTTCTTACCTGCCTTCACTGTGTCTTCTCTTCCTCTCTTCCTAATTAAATCTCACTCATTTTCAAAGCAAAATTTAAATCCTACCTCATTCCCAAGTCTTTCTAGATTTCCTTAGACTTAAGTCATCACTCCCTTTTCTGAACTCTTATGGTGTTTAAGGCCTAACACAATAAGATGTCATTCCCCAACTGCTTTTTCCTCTGAAGCATCTTCTATATGACTCCGGCTTTTCTCTCTAATGAGACTGTAAGCCGTGTGAGGGCCAGGTCACTGACCTACCTGCTACTTGCATCTCCACTGAGCCCTATATTATCACCTCCCAGAATTTCCAAATGAAAATTCTTCAAAATGCATACTTTCTTTCTTGCATGATTCTAATCATTACTCAACACACATGCACAATACACATCAACTCAGATCTGGCAATCCAAGCCTTTACAAGACTTCTTCCAAGGGGGCTCTATCTTCAGGGCACATTCCTGCATGGACTAGCAAACAGGCTGGGTGTATGACATTTCCATGGCAGGTTCAGTGTTTGATACCGGTAATGGGAGCTACTTGTTCTTTTTCAGGGAATTTTTTTAAAATAGCCTTCTTGTAACCAGAAGGACTTGCTGAGCCAGTGCTTGGCCCACTTTCCGTTTATGTCATCTCCTTCACAGTAAAACTCATTCCATCCTTTCAATACATTATGGCCCAGATAGAAAATAAATGGTTGATGCTAGAACATACTGCCTGGTGGATGGTACACTGACTTTATCAGGTTAATTAAACATCTACCTGGAGGGATTAAAGCCATGCAGTGGCTGAAGCTTGAAATCCTACCCACCTGTTCCTGCACCTGAATGGCCAGGCTGAAATGCCCAAAAGAAAGAAGGCTGTTGTGAGAAGAGGTTGCATTACTTGCCAGTCCAGCAGGATAAATTTTCATCATGCTGAAAATCGTAAACCAAGCAAGACCTTGGGATCCTTGCAAGGGAAGAAAGGTGAATGGGAAGTTCCATTGATTTTGCAAACTAATTGCTGCCCTGAACACTGATACTGGGTCAAAACTCCCCTTCTTACCTGTCTTTAAAAGAAATCCAGGGAATTAAGAAAGAAGGTGGAATTTCAATCTCGGAAGCATTTAACTCTTTAGATACCTGCACATTCCACCCTGCCCTAAACAATTATCTTGTGTTTTACAGCCTGGTATTAGTGTTAGTATCAGTTTGCCCTTAAATCAAAGGTTTACAAATACATATAAAATGCTGACTAATGCTAGTAAATTAGCCATACTATTGGCCATGTTTCTCTGGCAGGGAGAAGACAGTTTGTTGGAGGAAATGTTTGAAAATTCCCGAGAGTTATAACACATGCAGTCTCCCCAGTTACATACCGGCTATCTCTATATGGTAGCAGACTTTTTATCACAGCAAAGATGTATTGTCACAACAGGATTTCAATCCCAAAGAAACGATCTGCACACAAAACCATCAAAGTTGGTCATCTCTTGGTTGAGGTAGAATATGAGACTTCTGAGAGTGCATTTTTGAGCACATAGGCCATTCTATCCGCTGTGCCCTTAGAGGACTTAACATGTTTTATACTTAGGTTAATCCCCCTCTAGTCCACAAATTCCTTGAGCTCAGGCAGTCTATCTAAAATATGATTATACTCTCTGGTTTAGCCTTAGGTTACCGAAGGCCCTCAATGTGTATGTGTGTGTGTGTATAAGATATATATATATATATAT